>ML257841.1:3109-28614 GCA_005239495.1 Nicotiana undulata | reverse complement strand
CCCCGCCCGGGGGGGGGGGGGGGGGGTCTGATCATGATGAGTCGGGTCCAACCTGCTGCATACAAATGTTTCCCACTCTTTAGCTTCAAAGTTTAGGGTTCTCTTGTATATAGTCTTCCCAGCAGTCAGCCACTCTGGAGTCTCCCCGGGCCTAGCCAAGTGCAGGGCCAACCAATTCCTAGCAGCATCTTTTTCAGCCAACCTCTCCCGGTATAAGTGATCATCAACATCATCCATCTCCAAGTATTCATTTATTGACTTTCCATCGAAGGGCACTGTGAGATTTCAGACTTGAGATGCTTTGGAGTTCTTTTCAAGGAAAAGCAGGTTGGTGTAGAACTCCTTTACAATGTGCTCATTTGCATCAGAGAGGTACTCATTGAAATACAGCCACCCTTTTCTATCCTTGAATTGCTTCTTCACCTCGGGGTTGTAGGCCGCTAACTCCTTGAGTGAGAATGGACGCTCCGAAATGAGCGAACATGCAGTCCACAATTTTCTAAACATGTGAAAGGCCGGCTCACTGACAAACCGGTCTTGCCACGCATCCGCATCCCGAGTTCGCTCGACCCCCTTAACCACTGGTTCACTCCCATTATCATCTGTTGCGCTTTCATCAGATAAAGAAGCTGTAGGGGAGGTGGAGTTTGTATGGCCACTAGTGGCTGGCTCAGCTGGAGTAGCTGCATGTGCTGGTTCTTGGGTCGGGGGAGAGTCAGAAGAGTCATTGGGCCACCAGAGCGTAGGAGAGTCGGCTTCTACATACTCTGGTATGGACTCTGAAGATGGCGTCGAGGGGACGTAATTACTCTCAGAATTAGAAGCAGCTTTGTCATCTTTCAGGATAATTTTCCTTGTTTGTTTCATGGCCTCCCGGACTTGGAGAGTTAACTTTCTCATTTTCTTTCCTTTCCCTCGGGAGGACTCTTCCACACCCCTTGGTTTACGACCTCCTCCACGTGACTGAACCATTGTCTGCAAATAAATACGGGCGAACATGGTTAGTCTCCAAAAACAGATGCACAGACAGTTTCAGTGAACTTTTGAAGAATAGATGCACAACTGAAGGTCCACCGCGGGCCGCAAAAAGTCGACCGCGGTGGGAAACCCTTGAAGAAAACATCTCTCTGAACCATCACTTCGCGGACCGCGAAAAGGCAACCGCAGCCGCGAAGCTTCAGTATCAGAGAAGCAATATGCAGAGTAAAGGGGACCGCGGACCGCGAAAAGTTGACCGCGGTCCGCGAAAGTTGGACTCAAGATTGCATAACAATGGCACTGCGGTCCGCGAAAAAGGGACCGCGAACCGCGAAAAGGACCTGGACCTAGGGTTTTCCAGATTTTAAAGTTTTATGTTCAAATGTTGATCCCTACATGTTTAATCAGTGAAATTGAATACCAAGGGTCTAAAATGAACATTTGTGGACTAACCCTAACCATTTTAAAGCCTAAAAAAATGAAAAACTATTAAAAGAAGAGAAGAATCTAACAATTAATGAAGAAAATAAGAAAATTAAGAAGTTAACTAATTACAAATACACTTACTAGATGGTTGGATGATGTTTTGTATGAATGCAATGAAGTTCAAATGAGGTAGGGTGAAGGCACAGTGAAAAGATTCTCTGGATAGTTCAAGTGCGTAAAGTATGAAATGAAGCCCTAGATGCCTATTTATAGAAGACAGATGGGGTCTACCCGGCTTACCCACCGCGGACCGCAAAAGTTTGACCGCGGTCCGCGGTCACTTAAATGATCTGGGTTGTGGCAAAAAGGCTCCGCGGACCGCGAAAAAGGGACCGCGGCCGCGAAGCAAAGTTCAGAGAGGTGCTTTTTGACACTTAGTTAAATCTTTGCAGCACTTGGGCTTCGCGGACCGCGAACAATCAACTGCGGCCGCGAAGAAAACTTCACAGAGGTCCATTTTTGACACTTAGTCAAAATTTCGCATCAATTGAACTTCGCGGACCGCAAAAAATTAACCGCGGCTGCGAAGCAAACTCAGAGATGTTCCTTTTCCATACTTAGCCAAATTTCTGTGTCAAAATCATCCTACACATCCAAAAACCAGTTAGTGTAACAGTGAAACCTATTCTAACAAGAAAAACAAAGAAAACAAAAACAAAGACACTTGGGTTGCCTCCCAAGAAGCGCTTGATTTAACGTCGCGACACGACGCATGTTACCAAGATCACTTCAAATGAAGGAGGGCCACCACGTGGCTATCATCGACTTTTCCAAGATAATGCTTTACCCGATGACCGTTTACTTTGAATACTTCACCACTCTTGTTTTTAAGGCCGAGAGCCCCAAATGGAGTAACACATACTACTTCGAACGGACCGCTCCACTTGGACTTGAGTTTTCCCGGGAATAACCTCAACCGAAAGTTGAACAACAATACCAGGTCAGCGACCTTGAACTCTTTACTCCGAGCATATTTGTCATGTAGGTACTTCATCTTGTCCTTATACAGGGATGAGCTTGAGTACGCATGGAATCTAAACTCATCCAGCTCATTTAAATGCTCCACTCTGAGGTTTGCAGCAATATCCCATTCAAAGTTCAATTTCTTCAAGGCGCACATAGCCTTGTGCTCTAATTCGATTGGAAGGTGGCAAGCTTTTCCGAAGACCAAACGATACGGGGAAATCCCAATAGGTGTCTTGTAAGCAGTTCGGTAAGCCCAAAGAGCATCATCTAATTTCTTGGCCCAGTCGGTCCTATTGGCATTGACCGTTTTGGACAAAATGCTCTTTATCTCTCTGTTAGAAACTTAAACTTGGCCACTAGCTTGAGGGTGGTACGGGGTAGTGACTTTATGATTGACCCCATACTTGGAAAGTAAAGAGTCGAAGGCTTTGTTGCAAAAATGTGACCCCCCGTCACTGATGATAGCCCGCAGAGTGCCAAACCTAGTAAAGATATTCTTCTTGAGAAAGGCTATCATACTCCGCGCTTCATTATTTGGCAAAGCCACGGCCTCTACCCACTTGGACACATAATCAACCGCAACCAAGATGTACGTGTTCCCACATGAACTTACGAAAGGCCCCATGAATTCGATGCCCCATACGTCAAAGATGTCCACCACCAGTATCGACTTCAAAGGCATCTCGTCCTTCTTTAATATTCCCCCTGCTCTTTGGCATTCATCACATCTGTTAACCAAATCGCTAGCATCCTTATACAAAGTGGGCCAAAAGAACCCACAACTCAACACTTTAGAAGTAGTTCTCACCCCTCTGTAATGACCACCGTACGGTGAGGAGTGGCAAGATTCAAGGATAGCTAGTTGCTCTTCTTCCGGAACACATCTCCTGATCACCCTGTCGGTGCAAATCTTGAATAGATAAGGCTCGTCCAAATAGAAATCCAAGATGTCCCTTCTAAGCTTCTTCCTTTGGTTAGAAGAGAGCTCACAAGGGACAACTCCGGTGACAAGGTAATTAGCAACATCTGCGAAACAAGGCATCTCTTGCATTGACATTGAGAGTAGTTGTTTATCCGGCAAACTGTCATTGATCTCAAGTCCGTCACAAGGACGTCCTTGATCCTCCAACCGGGACAAATGATCGGCTACTTGATTCTCACTCCCCTTTCGGTCCACAATCTCTAAATCAAACTCTTGTAGTAACAACACCCATCGCATAAGCCTTGCCTTGGAATCTTTCTTTGTCATAAGGTATCGGAGTGCCACATGGTCGGTATGGACTTGGAACCCATCAAGTAAGGCCGAAACTTCTCCATGGCGAAGACTATAGCCAGAAGCTCCTTTTCTGTGACTGTGTAGTTCATTTGAGCAGAATTCATTGTCTTGCTGGCATAGTAAATTGGATGAAAAACTTTATTCACCCTTTGTCCCAGAACAGCCCCCACAACAACATCGCTTGAATCACACATGAGTTCAAATGGTGCATTCCAATCTGGCACCGTGATGATGGGAGTAGTAGTGAGCTTGTGTTTTAAGAGTTCAAAAGCATGCATACAATGCTCATCAAAATTGAATTTAGCATCCTTCTCAAGCAACTTGCATAATGGATTCACCACCTTAGAGAAGTCTTTGATAAAGCGCCGGTAAAAACCCGCATGGCCAAGGAAACTCCGGACTCCTCTCACTGAAGTAGGTGGTGGCAACTTTGAAATAACCTCTATCTTTGCTTTGTCGACCTCAATGCCATTTCTTGAAATCTTATGGCCCAACACGATTCCCTATTCCACCATAAAGTGGCATTTTTTCCAATTCAAGACCAAATTCGTTTCTTCACACCGAGCAAGGACCCTATCAAGATTACCCAAGAATTCATCGAAAGAATCCCCGACGACACTAAAGTCGTCCATAAACACTTCAAGAACGTCCTCCACCATGTCGGTGAAGATTGCCATCATACATCTTTGGAAAGTGGCCGGGGTGTTGCAAAGCCCGAATGGCATACGAGCAAAGGCAAAAGTGCCATATGGGCAAGTGAAAGTAGTCTTCTCTTGATCCTTCGGGGCGATCAAAATTTGATTATATCCATAGTACTCGTCGAGAAAACAATAGAAGGCCCGGCCCACTAGCCTATCCAACATTTGATCTAGGAATGGTAGAGGAAAATGGTCTTTGCGGGTCACCTTGTTGAGCTTGCGGTATTCCATACACACCCTCCATCCGGTAACCGTTCTTGTGGGAATGAGCTCATCTTTGTCATTTTTGATTACCGTCATACCACCCTTTTTCGAAACGAATTGGACCGGAGAGATCCAAGCGCTATCCGAAATTGGATAGACAACTCCCGCATCGAGCCATTTTATAATCTCTTTCTTCACTACCTCTTGCATGGCTTCATTGAGTCTTCTTTGATGTTCCATGGAGGGTTTGGCCCCATCCTCCAATATGAGTTTGTGCATGCAAAAGGCGGGGCTAATACCCCGAATATCTGCCAAAGTCCACTCGATTGGTTTCTTCTTCCTCCTTAGCACCTTCAAAATTGAATCTACCTGCACTTGGGTTAAGCAAGAGGAAAGAATAAGGGGTAAAGTACATGAGGGACCAAGATATTCATACCTGAGATGGGAAGGAAGTGTCTTCAACTCCAGATTCGAAGGTACTTCAATAGATGGCTTTGTTGGTGGAGTCTTCCGGCTCTCCAAGTCCAATGACAATTTTCTTGGAGCATAGGAATAAGACCCCATGCCTTGAAGGGCGTGGGTGATTTCAATAATACCATCCACCACGGAGTCTTCATGATTCAATAGGGCCAACTCCACAGGGTCGTCCATATGGATCATAGCACTGGCATCATCAATAATAACCTCAGACACGAGGTCCATAAAAGAGCAAACTTCAGTACTGTTGGGCTGCTTCATAGATTTGCATACATGAAAGACCACTTTCTCATTACCCACTCTGAATGTGAGTTCCCCAGCTTCAACATCAACCAAGGCCTTCCCGGTGGCAAGGAAAGGCCTCCCCAAGATAATGGGGACCTCAAAATCAACTTCACAGTCAAGGATGACAAAATCCGCTGGCAATATAAACTTGTCCACTCTCACTAGCACATCATCAATAATACCTAGGGGCCTCTTCATTGACCTATCCGCCATTTGCAAACGCATAGAGGTCGCCCTAGGTTGTCCGATGCCCAAAGTCTTAAACACAGAATATGGCATCAAATTGATACTTTCCCCAAGATCACATAGGGCTTTTGCAAAGTCTGCACTCCCAATCGTGCAAGGAATAGTAAAGGAACCCAGATCCTCAAGTTTTGGTGCCATGGAGTTAACAATAGCACTCACTTGGTGAGTCATCTTGATGGTCTCACACTCCATGGACCGCTTTTTAGTCACTAAGTCCTTCATGAACTTAGCGTATCCAGGCATTTGTTCCAAAGCTTCTACCAATGGTACATTGATGGTGAGACTCTTCATCATATCAATGAACTTTTTGAACTGAGTCTCTTGCTTTTGTTTGGCCAATCTTTGAGGGTAGGGAGGAGGTGGCCTAGGCAATGGTGCCTTGGCTTGTGGGGACACCGGCCCCGGCATGTCAATAATGTGTTCCCTAGACGGGTTCACATTCTTTTCCAAGTCCTCCCCATTGTCATGAATGTCAATTCTTACTTCACCTTCTCTTGGTTCATCCGTCACTTGTTCCACATCAACCGGTGACTCCTCTTGAGGCATGTCTTCATCATCAACAATAATCTTCTTTTGCCCTGAACTTGCTTCACCACCTTTTCCACTCCTTGTAGTCACCGCCATGGCGTGACCGGTATTGTTATTATTCCCACCCTTGGGGTTCACCACCGTATCACTCGGTAGTGCACCCTTCGGGTGTGTGTTTAAGGCATGTGAGATTTGTCCCATTTGTACTTCGAGATTCCGAATAGAGGTATTGTGGGAGGCCAACTGGGCGTCTGAGTCTGCATTCTTTTCCATCATCTGTTTGAACATATTTTCTATTCGACCCATGTCCGCGCTTGAAGAACTTTGACCTTGAGATTGATATGGAGGAGGGTTGCTTGGTTGTTGGTACATCGGGGGCCTTTGAAAACCCGACCCCTGACTACCTTCGCTTCCCCAATTGTTGTTGTTGTTTCTTCCACTCCAATTCTCCTCATTGTTGTTCCCCCACTGTTGGTCATTATTGTTGTTCCATTGACGATCAATAGTATTGCCCCAATTCCTAGCATTGTTGTTGTTCCAGTTTCGGGGCCTTTGATTCCCTCAACTTTTATTATTACCCTGATTTCTCCAACCTTGGTTGTTGCTTTGACTATTACCTTGCCCTTGGTAGTTGTTTGCATACATAACATCTTCATCTTGGTCATCATAACCCTCATCTTGGTCGTGACCACTCGGCCCTTGATCACCTTGATCTCCACGGTTTTGCCTAGCATTCCCCCGGGGTCTCCTTTGGTTTCCTTGCATATTCACTCCTTCCATAGCATTCACTTGCTTTGGCCCTTGCAATTGTTGGAGTTGGGCTTTAGCAAGTTGGGTCATGGTTGTTGTGAGCTCGGCGATTGCTTGCCCTTGCTCTTGGAGTTCCTTGTGGAGACTATTCACACCGGTCTCCCCTTGAGGCACATTTGCTCTACTTTGCCAAGCCGAAGATATGTCGTCCATTTCATCAAGAACTTCACATGCCTCCGGGTAGGTCAACTTCATGAAATTACCTCCGGCCAATTGGTTGACCACACATTGGTTTACGGTGTTGATTACCCGGTAGAAGGTTTGTTGTATCATAGCCTTGGTCATATCATTATTCAGACACTCCTTCACCATGGTTCTATATCGTTCCCATATCTCGTGAAATGGCTCATTTGGTTCTTGTTTGAATGCCAAAATCTCACCACGGAGTGCCGCCATATGACTTGGGGAGAAGAACTTTGCAATAAATTTCTCCGCGAGCTCGTCCCAAGTTGAGATTGAGTGATTGGGAAGACGCTCCAACCAATCTAGTGCCTTTCCCCGAAGAGAGAAGGGGAACAAACGGAGTCTAAGTGCATCCTCCGAGACATTTGTTTGTTCACTCCCCCAACAAGTATCCACGAAGCCCTTGAGATGCTTGTAGGCATTTTGGTGCGCGGCCCCGGTGAAATACCCTCGCTGTTCAAGGAGAGTAAGCATAACACTTGTGCTTTGAAATTTCCCCGCCCGAATCCTCGACGGGACAATGGCACTTGCGTACCCCTCGTTTGGTAGGACCCGAGGGGCAGCTCTAGGAGGCAAAGGTGGGGGAGGGTCTGGAATATCATCTTGGTTGTTGGCCTGTCGGCCCCTTCTTTGTGGAGGAAGTTGATTGATTTCCTCTTCCTGATTATCATATATCTCCTCCCCCGGAATCACATTTCCTAGTGGATCAGGCATTGTACCTAAGTAAATAAAACAAGGAAGTTAAAAGAAAAATAGAAGGAAGGAAAAACACACTACGCTTCTAGTCACAAAGATAGTCACACTGTTAGACTCCCCAGCAACGGCGCCAAAAGTGTTCCACGTCCCACCAACACTACTATATAAGTAGGCAGGCACGTGTCGTGTAGCTTTTACCCGAGAAGGTCGGGATCGAATCCACAGAGAGTCTTTATATGGGAGTGAGTGTCTAAGTGAGCTAAAAGGGAAGAGTGTTCCTAATTACACTTCTAAACATATTGGGTTGAATTATACTAAGATTAGTTCTAAGGATTTTGTACTAACTAATAATTGCGATGTTTTTGTTGGTGTTTTCTTATATTGATAAAGGCACTAGGGTCGTGACCTTTGCCTAGGTGGATATGCGACGGGTTTCAAGTCTAAGGTCGAGGAATTCACTAGGGATACCGCTATAGACAATGCACTCAGGTGCCCACTCTATACCTCTTGGTAGTTTGAGTGGCATTACCCAAATTGACTCTCTCGAGACCAATTGGGTGTCAATTAAGCAAGCAAGTGAGGCTTAGGTAGGGTATTACTCTCTCGAGGTTTAACCCGTTAATTAGGGATCAAGTAGGGTTTTACCATTTCTGGGTTTAACCCAATTGATTGGGACTACCAATCTCTTAATAATGCCCTAATTTCCTATTAGGCTAATTTTCTAGGCTCAAGTCCTTTTTCTCAAGAAAGACCCAAGTCATGAAAGGGCTAATTAGTGTTTGCAACCACCAATTATAGCAATAACAACACCAAATTAGCCTAAATAACCAACACCCACTAATTTCCCAACATTAACTTAACAAACCCATTACATACCCACACTAGGTTTGAGCCACAACCCTAGCTAATGGGTCTAGCTACTCATAATCAAAGTAGAAACCAATGATAGAGAAGAAGAAGAACCCATTAATCTATAATTAACAATGAAAATTGAAATTCCAATGTTAAAATAGCAAGAACAAAGCTAAAAATGCAAAAACCCTAAGTACAAGAACGAGTTTCAGCTCTGAAAATTCCCAGATGTCTTAAAAAATTACAAAATAGTCTATTTATATTCGGTCAAATTTTTGGACAAAATTGCCCTTGAGGATCTACCGCGGACCGCGAAAACACGACCGCGGTCCGCGAAACTTGACTGGGTTTTGAACTGTGGCTTGGTGAATCTGAACCACCGCGGACCGCGAAGATAGGACCGTGGCCGCGGTGAATTTTGCTTTGGGAATGGTTCTCTGAACCTGATCTTCGCGGACCGCGAAACTGCGACCGCGGCCGCGAAGAGGCCTTGCCTTGAATACTGGTTCTCTAAAGTTGATCTTCGCGGACTGCGAAACTGCGACCGCGGCCGCGAAGAGGCCTTGCCTTGAATGTTGGTTCTCTGAAGTTGATCTTCGCGGACCGCGAAAGCATGACCGCGGCCGCGAAGACTCATTGCCTGATAACTTTTCTTGTCCTTGATTCTTGTGCCGGATTCACTCCAGTTTTGAGTATGTTTTGGACTGCATGTCCTCATTTCTGGTTCAATCCTTCAACAAGTACAATGTGTAAGATCACGGGGCTATTTTGTGTACAATTATATCAAAAACTAAGGTAAAGAGGAATGGAAAACGAGGGGGAAAAAGTTATCACCTGCATCAACATTGGTCCAAGGCCAACTCGAGAAGCATCACAATACACCGTGAAAGAACCCAAATCTGATGGTAACACCAACACAGGTGCTGAGGTCAAGGCTGTCTTGAGCTTCTGAAAGCTCGCCTCACACTCATCTGACCATTTAAATGGGGCACCTTTCTGAGTCAATTTAGTCATTGGGGTTGCTATGGATAAAAACCCCTCCACAAAACGACGGTAGTAACCGGCCAAACCCAAGAAACTCCTAATCTCCGTGGTTGTGGTGGGTCTAGGCCAGTTCTTGACTGCCTCTATCTTCTTAGGATCAACCAGAATACCCTCAGCCGATATGATATGACCCAAAAAGGCTACTGAATCTAACCAGAACTCACATTTAGAAAACTTGGCATACAATTGATTATCCCTCAAAGTATGAAGTGCTATACGGAGATGTTGCTCATGCTCTTCCCGACTGCGGGAGTATATAAGAATTTCATCAACGAACACGATCACAAAAGAGTCCAGATATGGCTTAAAAACCCGATTCATTAAGTCCATAAAGGCCGCTGGAGCATTAGTCAGCCCAAAAGACATAACCAAAAATTTATAGTGCCCATAGCTCGTACGAAAAGCTGTCTTAGGGATATCGGACGCTCTAAACTTCAGCTGATGGTAGCCTGACCTCAAATCAATTTTCGAAAACACTCTAGCACCCTGAAGCTGATCAAATAGGTCATCAATCCTTGGCAACAGATATTTATTCTTGATAGTAACTTTATTCAGCTGCTTGTAGTCTATGCACATTCTCATTGACCCATCTTTCTTCTTCACAAACAAAATCGGTGCACCCCAAGGCGAGACATTAGGTCTTATGAAACCCTTATCTAGCAAATCTTGTAATTGTTCTTTCAATTCTGGTGGGGCCATCTGATATGGAGGAATGGAAATGGGCTAAGTGCCCGAAGCCACATCAATACAGAAATCAATATCCCTGTCGGGCGGCATACACGACAGGTCTGCAGGAAATACCTCAGGAAACTCATGCACGATAGAAACCGACTCTATAGAAGATACCTCAGCATCAGAATCACGAATATGAGCCAAATAATCCAAACACCTTTTCTCCACCATGCGACGAGCCTTAGGATATGAAATTACCTGGCTGGGAGGATGACCAAGAGTCCCTTTCCATTCTAATCGAGGCAACCCCGGTAAGGCTAAAGTAACCGTCTTGGCGTGACAGTCTAAAATGGCATAATAGGGCGAAAACCAATCCATGCCTAATATAATATCAAAGTCAACCATGTCTAGAAGTAAAAGATCAACACCAGTTTCAAGACCTTTAATAACTACCGCGGACGAACGATATACTCGATCTACTATAATAGCATCCCACATCGGTGTAGACACATAAACAGGAACACTCAAGGGATCACGGTGCACATTCAAATACGAGGAAAAATAGGAGGAAACACACGAATAAGTAGACCCCGGATCAAACAAAACGGAAGCAGATCTATCACAAACTGAGATGATACCTGTGATAACAGCGTCAGAGGATTCTGCCTCAGGCCTAGCTGGAAAAGCATATAGTCGGGGCTGAGCCCCACCACCCTGAACCACACCTCTGGGAGGACCTCCACCTCTAGCAGGATGATCTCCACCTCTAGCTATCTCTCCTCCACCTCTAACATTCTAGCCTCTACCTCTGACTACCTAACCCCTACCCCTTGCTGGCTGGGCAGGTGGTACTACAGCTGGTGCCGGAACTATGGCACGAGAACCCTGGTACTGATGCTGACTACTCAGAAATCTCAGACAAGCTCTCCGAACATGACCATATTCACCACACTCAAAACACTGACACTGACAAACTGGCTGACCACGATAATAACTCTGCAGAGGAGGTGCTCTAATAGGAGCTGAAGGAGCACTGTAGACTGGCTGAGCAGAAGGAGGTACATAAGAACCACGACCCCTTAAAGTACCATGTGAAACCTGTAGCACTGAATGGAATGGCCTGGATGAATGGCCTCTTCTAAATAAAGTCCCGCCACCAGATGAGGCACCACTGAAAACACTGGAATGTCGAGGTCTCTTGTCTGACCCCTGACCTCCCATCCCAAGAACTGACCCAACCCTCCTAGCTATATTAGCTGCATCCTGAAGAGAAATCTCGGACCCTGTTTCCTTGGCCATCTGCAACCTAATGGGCTGAGCAAGACCATCAATAAACCGTCTGACCCTCTCCCTCTCTGTGGGCAATATAAGGATAGCATATCTAGCTAGATCCACAAAATGAGTCTCGTACTGAGTCACAGTCATGTTGCCCTGCTGTAGTCACTCAAACTGGCGACGCTTATCCTCTCGAGTAGTGATGGGTAAGAACTTCTCCAAAAAGAGATGAGAAAACTGATCCCAAGTCAGATCAGGTGATCCTACTGACCTAGTCAGCAAATAATCTCTCCATCATTTCTTGGCGGAACCTGTCATCTGAAAAGCTGCAAAATCGACCCCATTGGTCTCCAAAATACCCATATCATGCAACACCTCATGACAACTATCCAGCTATTCCTGTGGATCCTCCGAAGTAGCACCACTGAAATGGACAGAAAATAGCTTAATGAACCTGTCAATTCTCCACAAAGCATCCGATGACATGGCTAACCCATTAGCGGGCGGCACTGCTGCAACTGGCTGAATGACCCCAACGATATTGGTCACTAGATTCTGAACATGAGGAGTATTCTAAACTGGAGTGTGGGTAGTAGGAGTCGAAACCCCTCCTCCAGTATGAGATACGGCTGCTGCAACAGGAAAAGTGCCAGTCTGGGCCACACTCTCCATAAGGACCACTAAACGGACCAAAGCATCCTGAAGAACTGGGGTAGCAATAAACCCCTCGGGAACCTGAGCTGGTCCCGTTGGGACAGTCTGAGCCGGAACCCCCTCATTAATCTCAATCTGGGGTTCCGCAGTTATGGATGCTGCCTGAGAAATGGGCTGAGTCCTGCCCCTGCCTCGGCCTCTGCCCCTAGTAGGAGTTGCTGCTGTTGGAGGTCCGGAATTCTTGTCAGCGAAAGATGAAGCACGTGTGCTCGCCATCTGCGATAGAATAGAAGAATTCAAATCAGTATTTGAGATACAAGAATCGAACGATAGAATAAAAATAAAAATGGAGTTGTTTCCTAACTCAATAGCCTCTGAGAGATAAGTACAGACGTCTCCATACCGATCCTTCAGACTCTACTAAGCTTGTTCGTGGATTGTGGGACCTAAGTAAACCTAGTGCTCTGATACCAACTTTTCACGACCCAAATTCCCAACCTTAGGGATCGTAATGGCGCCTAACACCACATTATGTTTTATACTTCAATACCACACAAGAGGGGGGTGATTTGTGTGGTGTCCAATTTTCGAGTGTTGTCTCAATACAAGAACCTGGTTCTTCTTAGTGTTCCAACTTCTATTGATACGGAATAATAAATGCAGTAAAGTAAAAACACGGAGATTTTTACGTGGAAAACACCTGGCTCAAAAGGTGAAAAAACCACGACCTACTACTTAGTAGTATTTTTGAGAAAGTCTTCACTACAACTCTGAGCCAAACAGCATTTACAAAATAAACTCTTTTGTAAACCTAGGACTAACTGTAATCCCTTTGTGGCAAACTAGCCTCTAGCTAATTGCGACAAGCTTCAAGTTAACTCTAACTTGAACAGTGTGTACCTATTACAATTGCTTCTAATCAAGATGAAAGATACAATATTAAATCACCTACTACAACCAACTAGACTCGAAAGACAAACAGATGGAACTGGTTCTTCTAGCTGGTCAGTAGCCTTTGTGTCGCACAAGGATTCTTCTTGCAAAATAACTCTGGGAATTTTTCTTTCAATTCTTGTTTCACTTATGCCTTTGTGTGATCAGAATTCAGCAGGAATGCTTCAACATTATATAGCGCCAGTAGTTGAGATGTTCTTGTTTAGTTCTAATGCAACTCTTCCTTGGTAGAAGAGTTTGTGTTTATCTCAACTTCTTCCCTTTGTTACTGTCCTTGCTGAACTCGAACTCTAACCTCTTATCAATTTGCAACCTTTTCGCATTAGAGACCACCTCTTGGTTCATGGATAATTCAAAATCATGTTTATCTCCTGTACATAGATGGTTCTTGTGCTAATGGAACTGTTCAAGTATGTTTTCCCTGATCGACCTGGTTCAACTGAGTAGACATTTGTCAATCTTCAAAACCATGCAGTGACTTGGGTCAACAAATTCCCCCTTTTTTATGATGACAAACTTTGTGCTTAACCCTGTATACACTTCAAACACTTTGTATGGTTTTAAGCATTTATCATAGAGAGACCAGGTTCATTAGGTTATAAATATCACAACAGTTTGAAATTTGGAAAGCACATTTCTTCCCCCTTTTGGCATCATCAAAAAGTTGCAAAATAATAAACTTACCAGAGTTGGTTAACAATTACTCATGGCCATTGTGGCAACTGCAGGTGCAAACATGATTTAATCATCAAAGAAACCAATAAATGTAAGCTATGTAAGAAACTGAGACAAAGTCAATAACTAAAAGAAGCAGAATTCATTTATTAGTCAGTAATCAAACACCATACACAAAAAGAACTAAAAACGTCATAACCATGAGCAAAACATAACAAAAAAACAGAACAAATCCCGAACTGGGCAGTGAGGGTTTTTTGGTGGCTCTGGACATCCTAAGGTTGGGTAGGGGTAGATGAGGTTGGGTTCTTGGCTTGAAGGAGAGAAAGAATTTGTTGAATAACGCCTTCATTTTTCTCCTTCTCCTTTGCTAGTTCAACTCTGAGAGCATCCCGCTCAGCTTCCACGTCATGAAGGCGAGATTTCAATCTAAGGATCTCTGCATCCTTTGTCTCTCCTTCCTGCACCAATGACCTGACTTTGCTGTTGACTGGTTGTTTCCTAGATGAACCAGGTTCATCCTCAGGAGCATTGACAAGATAATCACATGTCAGCAAAGTGTTCTTCCCAAAATAATCCTTAGCATTAGCATCTCAACTTTCTTCACAGGAACCTCAAAGTGGGCAAGCACAGCCGTCAGAATAAAGCCATAAGGAATAGCATGTGCTTTGATTCCATTTACAACTCTGTCCAAGAGCTGAATGATGAAAGCTGGCCAGTTAATCTGTTTACCCCCATACAAGCATTCCATAAGAGCTAAGTCCATATAGCTTGCAATGTGCCTTCTCTCTTGTCTTGGCAGCAGGAATTTGATCACAAATTCAAAGAACAGCTTGTTCTGGGGCTTCATTTCACTTTTGAACACTGGCCTGGGCTCAGGTTCCTCTTCATTTTCACAAAAGAATCCGGTGATGTTGAGAGATGAGGCCATTCCATCAAGACTAGTCCATCTTTGCCTAGTGTAATCATCGTAGCCCTCAGCAGGTATATTCAGAATCTCTCTCAGCTCCTTTGCATCAAAAGTGATCTGAATTCCTTTGACTGTGGAGGTCACCCTGCCATTCTTGAAACTTGCATTGGCCATAAACTCTACCAGTTTGTTCCTTGCCAGCCTTCCTTCAAGGTGAAGAATCATGTTCTTCCACCCTTGTGCATCCAGCGCATCCATCAAGAAGATCATTCCGGATTCTTCCAGATCCTTCACCAACTTTCCCTTAAGAATTGTACGCTTGCCAAACAAGGTGAGTTTGTCAGATTGCTCACGAGAAATCTCCTCCTCTCCTCCACTCCATTCTTTTTCTTCTTCTTCTTCAACAACCTTTACTTTCTTGACTTTAGACCTAGTTTTTTTTTTTTGCTGTGGTTGAGGGTGTGGCAGACACAGCAGCTGACTTCTTGGAAGAAGCCTTAACCTTCTTGGTTTTAGGTGTCTCTACCACAACTGGAGCAGGCTGCTCCTCAGGATGGACCAGGTCCATCGTATCATCATCAACAATAACAGCCTCAATAGGCTCTCCTACCTTCGCCTTTCCCTTGGCAGTCTTCCTTTTCTTGCTCTCTCTCAGATCCCTTTCCAACTCTTCTTCTCCATGTGGAATAACACTTCGTGTAGCACAAACTTTTAGGGCAGGAGCATCAATAGATACAGAATCTTTCCTTTTCTTTGGAGGAACTGGGGTAGTGACTTTCTTGAACTTTTGAGTTCTCTTCTTTTTGGGGTTATAAGACTCCCCCAGCTTCCTCAGCATTTCAGCCAGTGTCTCCTCAATAGATGAACCAGGTTCATCTGCTGATTTTTGTAAGCTCTCTAGACCTGTTGCTGCTTCCTCAGCAACACTACTTCCCCCTAAATTTGTGATACCTTCTTCAACACTCTCACGAACGGGACCACAAATAGACAAAGTGGTACCGTCCTCCCCATATCCCCTTACAAAACCTCCTTCTCCCTCTCTCTCAAGAATTTTATCTTTCCCCAATTTTCTATGCTTATCCGGCACTTCAATTTGCAACTCTAATGCAACTCTTCCTTGGTAGAAGAGTTTGTGTTTATCTCAACTTCTTCCCTTTGTTACTGTCCTTCCTGAACTCGAACTCTAACCTCTTATCAATTTGCAACCTTTTCGCATTAGGAGACAACCTCTTGGTTCATGGATAATTCACAATCACGTTTATCTCCTGTACATAGATGGTTCTTGTGCCAATGGAACTGTTCAAGTATGTTTGCCCTGATGAACTTGGTTCAACTGGGTAGACATTTGTCAATCTTCAAAACCATGCAGTGACTTGGGTCAACACCACACTTTCTAGGCAAGCCAATGTTAGAATTCTATTGACTAATTTTCTCAATTTATTTGCTTAGGCGTACATAAATCAATTTAAAATGGACTTAATTATCATAATTTCCAACAACCTCGAAACAAAATGATAATAATAACCAACTAAATGAAACGAACCACGAACTAATTATATAATCAACTCTAAGACTACCCCAGGCTCTGGTGTCACAATCCACGAACTACTAAAGAATACTACAAATAATGGCTGAAAGAAATAGTGTAACTGTTCTGAATAATATAAAATAGTGTATGTAGAAATAGGAGTAGACTCTCGGAATCTGCGAACGTCGGCAGATGTACCTCGTGTCTCCAAATGAATCGGGTGGTCGTCCTGGAATCCTCTACTGCTGACTAGTACCTGGATCTGTGCAAAAGAGCACAGAGTGTAGTATCAGTACAACCGACCCCATGTACTGAGTAAGTGTCGAGCCTAACCTCGGCGAAGTAGTGACGAGGCTAAGTCGGGGCTTCAACAATATAATCGATAACAACAATAAATAATAAAACCAGAAAGAAATCTAAACAAATAGATAAATAAGTGTTGCAACAAATTAAAATAACTCAGCTATAACCAATTCTCAAATAACTCTTCAAAGTTCCAAACTTTAACTTTGAATAAAAATAGTACTGAAATATTTAAAGAGTAGTAAAATAGACATTTTTAACCTTTCAAAACTTTTATTCTTCTTGTTCTATTAAAAATCAGTAAAATATAAATGTCCTCCCTTATCGCTCCTTGTTGCGGCATGCAACCGCTTCTACTTGTCCTCCCTTATTTATCCTCCCTAAAATATCACCCTTATTACTCTTGTTGCGGCGTGCAACCCGATCCCACCTGTCCACCCTTATCACTCCTTGTTGCGACGTGCAACCCGCTCCCACCAGACATATCATATCAATTTATTTATAAGTTTCATAATTCAGGACAAGCCTTTCACAATATTTTTGTCTCCACATTTACAAATAATAAACTGCATTTTTCTCATAACTTCATCAATATCCTCTCAATCATGAAACCAACAAGAATATCGAATATAAATATTTATTTTGTAAAAACAATGCCAAACCTCTCAATCATTCTTATATCACAAGGAAACCAGCTCAAACAACCAATACTCTTTCCAAATAGTCACAACAATATCCAACAACAAATCAACAAGGCCAAATAGTCATAGAAACAATAATGCACATATAACAATTAAGACGATAATCAAATAAATGGGGAACATGAAACGGGATCATGTTTAACAACTAATTTGGGTGGTGCATAGATACTCGTCACCACACCTATACACCACGCCCATGCATTTCACATAACAAATAAGTGGGGAGTCCTATTCCCTCAAGTCAAAGTTAGACCAAACACTTACCTCAATACCGCAGGCCACTCACTGCTCAATTATTGCTTTTCCTTTTGAATTCACCTCTAACTTGCTCGAATCTAATCAATATTAACTTAATATCATTAACTAATGCTAAAGGAACTGACTTTATTGAAAAATATAATTTTCCTAAGTTTTCTAAAAAAAGGTGAAAAACCGACCCCGGGCCCGCTTGGTCTAAACTCGGGGTTCGGATCAAATTACGTTTACCCATTCACCCACGAACCCAAATATTCTATTAGTTTTGAAATTTGACCTTAATTTGATATAAATTTAATTTTTACAAAACTCCCTAATTCTACCCAAATCCTCAATTTTTACCATGAAAATTCTTTGTTTTTGCTTTAATACTGATGCAAAATAATAAGGAATTGAAAGAGAAAAGTTTGGAATTGATTACCTGTGAATTGGGGATGAAGATTGTTGAAGAAAATTCATTTTTAGGGCTGGAACCTCGAAAAATTGGAGAAGAAAGGGTTCTGCCCGGTTTTTAAAAGTATTTATATTAGCTGGACAGGAGGACTATGCGATCGCATTAAATGGGATGCGATCGCACAGGGTATGGGGGGGCTGTGCAGTGCGTTCGCATGGGGAGGGGTGCGATCGCACAAGGTGTTGACCTCCCCTCCCCCAGGCCTGATTTAATGAACCGCTTTCGCACAGTATGCAGTGCGTTCGCACAGCTTTGCCCAGACTATGCTCCGCGATCGCACACTAAGTGTTGCGTTCGCACAGTACACCAAACATGGCCTCAAATTTTACTCTATGCAATCGCGGCCTCTCCTATGCGGTCTCATAGAACAAAATACCTGGACACCAAAAGTGAAAAACCCGTAGTTATTATTAAGTGAAAAACATCTCGTGGCCTACCCGAAACTCACCCGAGCCCTCGGGGTTCTAAACAAATCATGCATGCAAGTCTAAAAACATCATACGAACTTGCTCATGCGATAAAATCATGAAAATAACATGTAAATCTATGCATTAAACCTCAAAACTCATCGTTTTCAACAAGAACTCTTAAAGTTCATAATTTCTCAACCGGATGTCCGAATCACATCAAACGAACTCCGTTTTCACCAAATTTCACAGTTAATCTTTAAATATCATAACAAAGTTGTACCGGGATCTAGAACCAAAATACGGACCCGATACCAATAATTTTTAGCATTATTTATTTTCTTTAATTCATAAACATTTCAGCAAAATAATTTCTTTCAAAAATTGATTTCTAAGGCTTGGGACCTCGAAATTCATTTCCGGGCACACGCCCGAGTCCCATATTTTACTGCGGACCTCCCAGGATCGTCGGAACACATATCCGGGTCCGTTTACTCAAAATGTTGACCAAAGTCAACTTTTATCAAATTTAAATTCTAAAAATCACTAGTTTTCATATTTTCACATAAAAGCTTTTCGGTTTCACGCCCGAACTGCGCACGCAAATTGAGGTATTTAAATTTTAGTCTTTTTATGGATATTAAGCATGGAACGGAGCCTAATTTTATAAAATGACCCCTTGGGTCATCACAGTAGCAAATACCTTTTTTTTCATGGTTAACTAGTTTTCGGCCTTTTTATATTACTGAGACCTTCGGTATTTTGACATAACTAAATAAGGATATGAAATTGGGGGTGGCCGGGGGGGGAGGGTCAAGTCAATCCATCCCCTCACTTAGCTATGAATCTGCTTCATTCACTATCAACTAATGTTATCCCTTCTCAATCTTATTCCCCCTCAAAAGCACTATCCTTAAAGGTTGAACTTTGACCAAGAAAGAGTAGCTCTATTTTTGAAAAATACTTCAAGAAATCTGTTCAATGGACTATCGAATGCCACAAAATTTTATGGGTTCCCACCTCATTTTAAGTTCATCACTGGTTAAGAGTATGCCGCAATTGCTGAAATTGAATGATCTTCCTCCAATGATGGATCATCTATGCATGTGCTAATCCAACAATTCTCTTCTCAGCCTAACTCTCGCTTTTAGTTTTGGGTTCACCAATGACCAATACACCTAGTAACACATTCATATGTCCAGCCTTTCTCTCGGCCAAGTCTTATTGCATCTCCCCAATTTGGCTGGTAATAGCTGATTTTGTAGAAGGGTGTTGTAATGCTTCATTGTGAATTAGAATTGCTAAACATAGTTGGATTTTTGAATTCTGGAGCTATAAGTCATGTGACTACATACCGAGATCTCCTTTCTAAAATTTAGCTCCTCGTAATCCCTTATATTATCACCCTTCCTAGTGGTTACAATGTAAAGGTCATTTCTATAGTCTCTCTTACCTTCTCTTCATTTACCTTGCATCATATGTCGTTTCTCCATATTTTTCAACTTGACTTATCCCAAGGGCTTTCCTTAGATCATATACACCGCGCATACTTACTATTATGATCGTAAGATACCCACTATATTATTAGTCAACCCTCGTTTCAAATTAATGTAATTAGTATACGTCGGACCTGTTAATGGCCTTATAACATTTCAAATTTCTCAAGGCACTACAAGATGGCCATGGTGATGGGTTTGTAAGGTGGTGGAGATGGATCTATGATGGGTTTGCCATGACAATAATCGAGTGGTGATGTAGAAGAAAAGGAAACTAAAGAAAAAAGAAGGAAAAATCAAAAAAGGGAGGACCCACAAAATCCACTTGTCAAAATATAAAGTATTTCATTTATTTATTTTTAAGGTTAATTATATATTAACAAAGAGATTAAGAATATTCATTACATAATATCCAATTAAAAGGTAATATGTCTACATTTTAATCATCTTTAGCTTTTATTCATCTTTCACGCGCCTTTGAGAAAGTAAATATACTTCTTTGTCAAGTTACCTCTTAGGGGATATTAGTTCTAGGTCAAACAAGGATGGGGCGAGGGGGGATATATTGCTTGTAAATTAAGTGTGTAAATGAACTTCCTGGTCAAGTTTAGGGCTTATTAAACTTATAATGTTCTTTTATGTGGTTAGATGATATTTAATTATTTTTACCTCACAAACAAGTCATCATAAACATCCACACATACATTTGTACTTTGCCCTTTATGCAATTATTTTAAAAAAATTAGTCTTAGAGTACGCGCAGTTACATGAATATCCCTCTCTCAATTAATAATTTAATAAAAACTATGTTTGAGTATAAAATAAAAAATTTAAACTTTTAAAATTTATAAATATTTATTATATATATAGCTAACTCAATAAACAAAACAAACTCCGACCATAAAAGTCCTCAATCATTATTCAATATGCTCAACTTAAACTCATTTCATTTTCAGCTTTCTAGTTTCAGCAAGAATACATAGTTTTTGAAGACTTAAGAGCTTTTTCAAATTTAAAAAAAAAAGATTAAAAAGCTATTCTCAAGTTAGTTATGGAAGATACAATCAAGGTCATTTAGTTGACAGAAGATACTTTTATCTTTCTTGCAAATAAAATTCGTGTTATATCTTTTTAATCAATAAAAAATATATATGAACTATTATAAAAGCATGATTCCTCAAAACGAAATATTAAATTCAATATTAATAGTCAATCTTCAAAAGTATCAAAATGACTATCAATTCAATTAATTATAATAAAATTTAAAAATTAAAACCATAAAATTGAACGAAAAATCAAAGCAGAGAAGATACACCAAGGAGATTGAAAAAATAAGAGAATTATAATTACATTGTTAAAAAAATCAAGTTGTTTAGACGGTGAAGGTCTAACTGGACTCTACTTATAAAATATGGTTGGTTGGTCTCCAAGAGGATTTAAATCTTTCAGGAAGAGTTTCAATCCCGTTATATTCAACAAGTTTGTTTCAGCGTTATTAATAAGAGGAACGTGAATCCTCATAGAAATCAATTTGATCTTAGTTGACTTCTAGGAGATATTCCTAATGTAAATATGTCACCCAAAAATTCAATTAGTCGTGATGGCAACTAGTTCACCCCTCTAGGTAAACCAGTTAACAATAAAACAATTCAAATGGGATTTACTGAAAAAATAGTGATGAAATAACTGAACTTCTATACGACTTCCCAAGGACTGTAGTACAAATCATGAGCTTCTAAGATTTACAGTTTACAAAGCTAGTATGAAATAAATACATCATCTATTCAAAATGTACATAAACATATTTATAAATCTAAAACTACCAAGAACAAGAGGCAGTTGTAACCGGAACACATGTACTTCTCTGATGCCAGCTCCCGTCATACGCAGCAACATCAGCTCCAAGCGTTGCATGCAAGGTGCAGAAGTGTAGTATGAGTACAATCGACCCCATGTACTCAATAAGTAAAAAACCTAACCTTAGGTTGAAAGCGGTGACGAGCTTGGACAACGGTCAGAGTCCAACACCAATAGCCAACAACAACTCATAACAATATAATAAAAGCAATACAAGAAATAACTCAAAGATATGATGCTCAGCTCGTTCACATATACGAAAAATAGGCATGCATTTCAGGTATAACAGTAAAACCCAAATCTTTCACCGAAATCACCAAAATATGAGTAAATTTGAAACAATGTGATGTTTCCCAAAAACTTTCAACAATAGATAAGATATTATATTCTCAGATGGAATGAGGAAAGTACATTTCTATGCCTACATGTCAATGCGCACGTGAAATCATGAATATCACAAAACCGTGTAGCATGCGAAAATGCATCTCTATGCATGTGTGTCAAGTATGCATGTCAAACGCAATGCATCACAGTGATGAACTCATGTACTCACACTCTCAGAGTACTCAATCTCACTGTCTTGCTCTCCCGCTCATCACGCTCAATCACTCAACATACTCAGTCACTCAACATTGTACAGTACATGCGCTCACTAATGGTATGTCAGACTCTAGAGGGGCGGATCTTGTCCAAGTGCTAATATAAAGCCAATATGGCCGGTTGTGGCGTGCAGCCCGATCCCATCAATAATAATATATATAAAGCAAATATGACCTGCTACGACGTGCATCCCGATCCCATCAATAATAATATAGACAAAGCCAATATGGCCTGTTGCGGCGTGCAGCCTGATCCCATCAATAATAATATAAATAAAGCCAATATGACATGCTGCAGCGTGCAAACCGATCTCATCAATCTCACTCACAACCCGGTCCTTAGGTGTGATGACCCAAAAAGGGGTCATCTTATGTGAATCTAATTTTGACTGTGTTTCGAGGCCCCGAAAGCCTCCATTGATCTCACCTCGATATGTGTGCGTAGCCCGGGCGCGTAGCCGGGAAGCCTTTATGTGAAAACATGATTAAGAGTTGACTTCATGTTAATTAATTGAATAAAGTTGACTTTGGTCAACATTTTTGGTAAACGGACCCGGACCAGTGATCTGATGGTCCCGTAAGGTCCGTAGGAAAATATGGGACTTGGGAATATGCCCGGAATCGAATTCCGAGGACCCAAGTCCGAGAAATGAATTTTTAAAGAAATCTATTTTATGAAAATATTAAAGGCTTATGAAAATGAGCCTTGATGTGAGACCTGTGCTGCCGGGCCCGTATTATGATTTCGGAGCCTGGAACAGGTTCAATATGTGTTATTTAAGTTATTTGTGAAACTTGGTAAGAAACGGACTTGATTTGATGGGTTTCGGATCAAAATGAGAAAATTGGAGTTAATGAAGTTTTGAGGATTTTCATAGAATTTGAAATTTGGCTTGAAATGAGATTTTTTGTTCCCGAGGTCCGAATGAAATTCCGGGACCGAGAATATTTTCGTATAGTCATTCATGACTTGTCTGTAAAATTTGAGGTCATTCCGAGTAGTATAGACCCGTTCGGCGCAAGGTTATGAAATCTAGAGTTCTTAAAGTAAGTTTGAATTCAAGAGGTTTGGCGGGTGATTTCTAGCTCTAGTGATGTTCTGAGTGTTCTGTGAGCTCGAGCGAGTCTGTCATATGATTTGGGACCTGTTGGTATATTTTGTCGGAGGCTCGGGTGGGCCTAGGGGCTTCCCGGACCCCGCACGGGGCCAAAAATCAGCAAAATCCACTGCTGGGGTGGCTGCTTCTGGTTTGACTGCACCTGCGGTCTCTCAGTCGCAGGTGCGAGTGCGCACCTGCGGTCGAGCCTTCGCAGGTGCGACCCCCATCGCAGGCGCGGCCCTTTCTTCCACAGGAGCGGGACCGCTGGTGCGGACTCCTTCTCCGCAGGTGCGATGCCAGGGTCCCAGGCCCTTTTCCGCAGGGGCGGTGATTTTCTCGCAGGTGCGGGACCGCACCTGCGGTCCCAAGATCGCAGGTTCGGAAATCACTGTTGTCAGCCCCTTTTAAATGTCCAAATTATGGGTTTTCTTCATTTTTACCCACCATCAACCTCCATTAGAGAGCATCCAAGTTTGAGCAACACCTCCTACGACCACCCACTGTAGGGGTAAGTAATTCTCTTCTATTTTTCACCATTATGCATAGAATTCAACGGGTTTAATTCCTAAAGAATCAAAAAAAAAATCATAAAATTTGGATAGAAATTCTAGGGCTTTGAATAAATTGGTGAATTATTCAATTGAGGCTATGAATCCTTGTATAAATCACATCACTTCGATCCTTAGACTTCGGGTAGGTGATTCCTTCAAGAATTTTCGAAATCCAACGTGTGGGCCCGGGGTCGAAATTCCGGAAATGGTCAAGAATGCTTAAATTTAGGATTTCTTGTTGATTCTTCTTCTTGGAACCTAAATTAATTCACTTATACCATGATTGGTTAGTTGCGAGCCGTCGAGGGTGAATTTCGGAGTTTCGGGCGCAATTTTGGTCCAAGGGGTAGATTCGTCACGAGGTGAGTCTCCTTTCTAACCTTGTAAGAGGAAATTTTCCCCATAGGTGATGTATATGCTATGTGTAAATTGTTTGGGGGCTACGTACGCGCCAAGTGACGAGAGTCCGTACGTAGCGGCTATTATTGTTATGTCCGGGTAGTTAGGCCCACATCATGCCTTGTATGCTTTCTCGTAATGCCTTATATGCTTTTCTCGTAATGCCTGATATGTTTTCCTTGTAATGCTTTATATGATTTATTGTGACGCCATATGTACTATGAGATTATGTTTTGTATAGTGTTGTTCCTCTGAGGCTTTATGGAAAATTGTTGAATGGCAAGGAATTTGTTATGGAAAGTAAGTATTGTAAGATATTGGGATCGGGCCGTACGCCACGGCAGGTTTGAGAGTGATTATGTCTATATGGGATCGGGTCGTACGCCACGGCAGAGTTGAAAAGAAATTGTGAAATATATGGGATCGGGTCGTACGCCACGACAGTGTTGAAAAGTAATTGTGATAAATATATGGGATCAGGTCGTACGCCACGGTGAGTTTAGAAGGTACCTTATGGGAGCAGGCCGTACGCCACGGCGGATCTAAGAATTTGTGATTATTGTTTCGTTCGGTGGTCTTACCCTTGAAAGTGCTTTATTGTTTAGTTCAGCAATTGTTTGGATTTCTGCTTTTGATATATATACTTGTTGCTTATTTCCCTGACATGCCTACTGTATTTCATTATATTCTATCATATGTTATTACTGCTGGACCTTAGTGAGTATCGAGTCGACCTCTCGTCACTACTTCTTCGAGTTTAGGCGGGATACTCACTGGGTACATATTTATTTAATATGTACTCATGCTGCACTTTCTTTTCTTTTCTGTACTTGACTGTAAAGGTCCGGAGGCTGGTACGTCATATTATCAGGCCGGTGCTAGATATTGATAGTGTGGTCATACTTCACGGTGAGCTGCTTTCTCGGCGACTTTCTAGCAGCACCCTGGAGTTCTTTTGTTATATTCTCTGTCCATTTCATTCAGAC
>ML257839.1:34374-95623 GCA_005239495.1 Nicotiana undulata | reverse complement strand
ACGCTCTCCATGAGTCCCACTAAGCGGACTAGAGCGTCCTGAAGTACTCGGGTGGCTATGAACTCCCCTGGGACTTGAGCTGGTCCAACTGGGACTGTCGGAGTAGGAACCTCACCGGCAAAGTCTACCTGTGGGTCCTCTACTGGAGCTGCTGCTCTAGCTCTGCCTCAGCCTCTAGCACGGCCTCGGCCTCAGCCCCTCGTAGGAGCTGTAATAGGAGGATCAGGCTGCTGGTCGGTCAATGAGGAAGCGCGCGTTCTCGCCATCCGCGAGAGAGTGNGACCCAAAAATCCCACCTTCGGGCCATGACTGCATCTAACGTTGAACCCGCTAGACAAGCCAACGTTTGAACTAAATAAAACTCATTAACAACAAATACGAACAAGATAACTAAGGCTTCGATGGCCCACCATATGAAATTTAACAAAATAACTAAAATACAACATAACACTTTCGAAATAAAACCCATAAACAATCCCAGAACTGGTGTCACATACTCACGAACTGTCTAAGAGATTACTACAAACAAAAGGTCTGAAAATAAGTACATAGGGCTGTCTTTGAAATACAGAGTAAGACAGAGCTGAAAAAGAATAGTAGAAGGTGACGTCAAGGCCCACGAACGTCTGCGGGTCTACCTCGATGTCTCCTCTGTGAACTGATGAGATGCTCCGACCGTCAGTGATCACCGGGTCCGACTGCATATTCTGCACAACATAAAGAAGTGCAGGTGTAGCATCAATACAACCGACCCCATGTACTAAGTAAGTGTCGAGCCTAACCTCGGCGAAGTAGTGACGAGGCTAGGACCAACACCACATATGTACCTGTACAATTTTATATAATAACAGGAAAATGACAACAGAAATAAGCAAGTAAGACAGATACGGGGAGAACATGCTGGGGAAATAGGGCAACAAAATACTAGCACGGTAGAACAGGGTAATAACGGAAATGTAAAAGTAAAGACAGGAATTTAACTTCTCAACAGATAATGAACAGCAAAAGGCACGGCATGCCCCCTCGTGCATAACCTCACAATCACTCGGCACGGAATGTCCCCTCGTGCATATATAATATCACTCGGCACAGAATGTCCCCTCGTGCATATATAATATCACTCGGCACAGAATGTCCCCTCGTGCATATATAATAACTAGCAGTCAGCACGACATGTCCCCTCGTACGACGAATAATAAAAACACAAGGCAACAATAATGTGAAAGTCAATAATACGAAGTCTCAAGTGCATGGAAATATTCAATACTATTCCATTGTCCCGGCAAGGAGAAAACATCATTTACAACATCAATAAATGCCCGACAAGGGTCTCAGCTATAACCAACCTCGGATCAGTAATACAATTTCAATAGTGTAAGCCTCAACTGGAACAAATAACTCAATAACTCTCCACGTCATGAAACAACATCAAGTATCACTTTTAATTCATAATTTACTCATAGTGTAGGGAATATTAAGAACATAGCAAATTTCATCACAATTGACTCACGGGCATGCTTGATCGCAACACATAGGCACTCGTCACCATGCCTATACGTTGGACATGAGTTCCACATAGAAATTAAGACTCTATACCTAATCCCTCAAGCTGAGGTTAAGCCAAACACTTACCTCGGCTCCAAGAAAATGCAGGTCAAGCCTCGATCACAGCCTTTCCTCTCGAGTCCAACTCTGAATCGGGAATATCTAGACATAATGGATTTATTAACATCAATAAGTACTCAATAAACCAATTCCTAAGCCAAATTATACATTTCCTACTATTCCTACGACAATACTAAAATTCGACCCCGGGCCCACACGTTCGGATTTCCAAAAATTCATGAAGGAATCAATTACCCGGAGTCTAAGGATCGAAGTTATGTAATTTATACAAGAATTTATGGCCTAACATGGAAAAATCACGAAATCCCCAAGAACCCTAAAGTTTTACTACCTAATTCTATGATTTTTAGATGATTTAATAGTGTATTTAACTAAGGATTAGTGTTAGAATTAGAAGTTCTATGGGTTTTAACTTACCTCTTACAGTGGGTGGTCGTGGAAGGTGATGCCTCAGCTTGTATGCTCTCTAATGGAGGTTAAAAATGGATGAAAGTGGAGAAAACCCAAAAATTTGGACATTTAAGGGACCTGCCAACAGGGGTTTCCGCACCCGCGACCATAGGACCGCAGGTGCGGTCTCACACCTGCGAGAAAATGATCGCCCTGGCGGAAGAAGGCTTGGACCCCTGAGCTCGCACCTGCGGAATTGGGAGATGCACCAGCGGTCCCGCTCTAGCGGAGGAAGAGCCGCACCTGCGAAAGAATCGCACCTGCGAAGGCTGGGACCGCAGGGGCGGTCCCGCACCTGCGGCTGGGCAACCGCACTTGCAGTCACACCAGATGCTGTGCACCAGCAGTGATATTTGCTAGTTTATAGCCTCGAGCGGGGTCCGGGAGGCACCTGGGCCCACCCGAGCCCCCGTTCAAAAATACCAACAAGTCCCAAATCATTAAACGGACTTGCTCGAGCTTCCGGAACATGAAAAACAATAACGGAACTCGAAATCAAACCCCAAAAACAAATTAATCATACTTAAGAACTTTGAGATTCTAAAATTTACTTCAATGTGCCGAACCGGCCTAAATTACTCGGAATGACTTCAAATTTTGCAGACAAGTTATAAATGACACAACGGAACTAATCCCAGTCTTGGAATTACATTCGGACTTCGGCAACACAAAATCACCTTTCAAGCCAAATTTCAAATTCTTTAAAAACCTCAAAACTTCATCAACTCCAATTTTCCTCATTTGGATCCGAAACCAATCAAATCAAGCCCGTTTTACACCAAATTTCACAGATAGGACAAACAACACATAATAAACCTGTCCCGGGCTTCGGAACCGTAATACGGGCCCGGTAACACGGTTTCCACATAATTATTCATTTTTAATTTCCTTTATTATTTTTCAGAAAATAATTTTCTTTAAAAATTAATTTCTCGGGCTTGGGGCCTCGAAATTCAATTCCGGGCATACGCCCAAGTCCCATATTTCCTACGGACCCTCCGGGACCGTCACATCACGGGTCCGGGTCTGTTTACCAAAAATGTTGACCAAAGTCGACTTTATTCAATTATTCAATTCAAAACTCCCATTTTTATCAAATTTTCACATGGAAGCTTCCCGTCTACCTGCCCGGGCTACGCACGCATATCGAGGTGAGATTAACGGAGGCTTTCGGAGCATCGGAATACAAATTTAGCTAGAATCACTTTGGATGACCTTTTGGGTCATCAAAGATACAAAATAGTAAGATCATAGTCTTTTAACAACTCAAGCCATCTTCGCTGCTCAGATTAAGATCCTTTTGCTTAAATAAATGCTGCAAACTGCGATGGTCAGTGTAGACCTCACAAGACACGCCATATAAGTAGTGTCGCCAAATCTTCAAAGCATGAACAATCGCTGCCAACTCCAAGTCATGCACATGATAGTTCTTCTCATGAACCTTCCGCTGGCGCGAAGCATAAGCAATAAATCTTACATCCTGCATCAACACACATCCTAACCCGACGCGTGAAGCGTTGCAGTATACAATATACATCCCTGACTCGAAAGGCAATGATAGAACTGGAGCTATGGCCATGCTGATTTGAGCTTCTGAAAGCTCGCCTCACAGTCGTCGGACCATCGAAACAGGGCATTCTTCTGAGTCAATCTAGTCAATGGAGCGGCAATAGAAGAGAATCCCTCCACGAATCGACGGTAATAACCTGCTATACCCAGAAAACTTCTGATCTCTGAAGCTGAAGTAAGATGTGGCCAACTCTAAACTGCCTCTATCTTCTGAGGATCAACCTTGATACCCTCTCCTGAAACCACATGCCCCAGAAATGCCACGGACTCCAGCCAAAACTCGCACTTGGAGAACTTAGCATATAGCCTCTGTTCTCGCAAGGTCTGAAGCAAAACTCTCAAATGTTGCTCGTGATCAACCAAGCTCTGGGAGTAGATCAATATATCATCAATGAAAACGATAACGAAGGAGTCGATATACGGCCTAAATACCCTATTCATCAAGTCCATAAATGCTGCTGGGGCATTAGTCAAGCCAAAAGACATCACTAGAAGCTCATAGTGGCCATATCTGGTGCGAAAAGCAGTCTTCGGAACATCAGAAGCCCGAATCTTCAGCTGGTTATAACCCGATCTCAGATCTATCTTAGAAAACACTCGATCCCCCTGCAACTGGTCAAACAAATCATCAATGCGCGGCAGGGGATACTTGTTCTTGATGGTCACTTTATTCTGCTGACGATAATCAATGCACATCCGCATGGACCCATACTTCTTCTTTACGAATAATACTGGAGCAAACCACGACGACACACTCGACCTGATAAACTCCTTGGCCAAAATATCCTCAAGCTGCTCCTTCAACTCCTTTAGCTCCTTTGGTGCGATACGATACAGAGGAATAGAAATAGGCTGAGTATCTGGAGCCAAGTCAATGCAGAAATCTATATCTCGATCTGGAGGCATGCCTGGAAGGTCTGAAGGAAACATCCAGAAACTCTCGAACGACAGGCACTGAATCGATGGTAGGAGACTCGACGGTGGTGTCCCGCACATAAACAAAGTAGGCTAAACACCCCTTCTCGACCATACACCGAGCTTTCATGAAGGAAATGATCCGGCTGAAGGCACTAACTGAAGAACCCCTCCACTCCAATCTCGTCGACTCAGGCATGGATAACGTAACTGTCTTGGCATGGAAATCCAACACAGCATGATAAGGAGATAGCCAATCCATGCCCAAAATAACCTCGAAATCAACCATATCAAGCAGTAACAGGTCGGACCTGGTCTCAAGCCCACAAAAAGCATTACCAGAAGCTTGGTAGATCCGGTCTACCACTACAGAATCGCCCACATGAGTGGACACATATAAAGGAGAACCCAAGAACTCACAAGAAACATCCAGAGAATGGGAAAATAATGCTGAGATATATGAATATGTAGACCCTAGATCAAATAACATTGAAGCCTCTCTACCACAGACTGAAATAATACCTGTAATCACAGCGTCTGAGGCACTACGTCTGCCCTGGCCGGAATAACATAGAACCTGGCTGTAGCACCTGATGACTGAGCTCCCCCAGGAAGAGCTGGAGCTAAATGACCCCCTCCTGACTGGCCTCCCTCTCTAGGACGGCCCCTGTCAATCTAACCTCCACCCCTAGGTGGTCGTATTGCTGGTGCGGGACCCATAGGCTGGTGACTCTGCTGAACGGCCTTTCCCCTAAAGCGGGGGCAATCCCTCTTCATGTGGCCTAAGTCCCCACACTCGTAACATCTCATATGTGACATATCCTGCTGGCCTGAAGAGTAAGAGTCCCAAATAGCTGGAGTGCGATGGGAATCATCTGTCACAACACTGAAATAGGAACCGGAGGATCTCTGACGGCTGGAGTAACCACTGGATGGACTGTGAATGGCTGGAATACGGTAGGAGCTCTCTGTCATGGCACTGAACTGAGGCCTCACGGAGACACCCCTGGGAGGAAAAGGAGGTGCTGAATATGAAGTCCTACTGAACTGACCTTTGCCCCTAGCTGGAGCACCCCTGAAGTCACCTATGAATCTGGCCCTCTTATCCTGCTGACCCTGCTGACCTGACTGACCCTTCTCCCTGCTCCTCGTACGATAGCCCTCGATCCGTCGAGCTATCTCGACTACTAGCTGGAATGGGGTACCCATCTCTACCTCTCTAGCCATGGGGGTCCTGATACCTGGATGTAAACCTGCCACAAACCGTCGCACCCTCTCAGAATCAGTGGGCAATATCATAAGGGCATGGCGGGACAACTCTGAAAACCTCGCCTCATAGTCAGTCACGGACATCTGTCCCTGCTCTAACCTCTCAAACAGACCCCGAAGCTCCTCCCTCTCAGACGGTGGAAGGTATCTGTCCAAAAATAGCTGTGTAAACTGCTCCCAAGTAACCGGTGGAGAGCCTGCTGGCCTACTGAGCACATACGACTGCCACCATCTGCAAGCTCCGCCCTCTAACTTGAAAGTGGTGAAATCTACCCCGTGTGACTCCAATATCCTCATATTGTGCAGTCTGTCCCTGCACATGTCGATGAAATCCTGGGCATCCTCACCCTGCTCACCCCTGAAGCCTGGAGGACGAAGTCTAGTCCATCTGTCTAGTAACTTCTACTGGTCGCCCTCTACAATGGGCCTGGGCTCTGGATGTGCTACTATAGGCTGAACTCCAATCACGGGCGGTGTACCCAGAATAGGATGTGCTGCTTCTGGTCCTGTGGCCTGAGCGGTAGGGGTCTGAACTCCCCCTCCTGCCTGAGAAGTAGCAGGATCTAATAGAAGTACCCTTGCCTGGGACATAGTGTCCATAAACCTCAACATGCGGCCCATAACCTCCTGGAAGCCTGGTGACGTCATAAAGTCTGCTGGAGCATGAGCAACTGGAGGCAGCTCATTCTGCTCCTCGATAATATGATCCTCAGGTGGTGCAACTGGTACGACTCTTGGACTTCCTCGTCCTCTAACTCAGGCAGGTGCCCTACCCCTGCCTCCACCACGGCCTCGAGTGGCGGGGGTAGTGGCCTCTTCCGGATCAGGTACATGAGAAGCACGTGTCCTCACCATCTGTGAGAGAATAGAAGATCAAGTTTGAGTACATCATTGATTGCACGAAAGGATATGAACAAAAGGAGTTTCTTAACACCCAATAGCTTCCTGAAGATAAGTACAAACGTCTCCGTACCGATCCGAAAGACTCTACTGGGTCTGCCCGTGACTAGTGAGACTACGTGAACCTAAAGCTCTGATACCACATTGTCACAACCCAAATCCTAATTCAAGTCGCGATGGATCCCAACAACGGGGTCAGGCAAGCCGATATAACCTTCACTAAGTGATACCCTTCTCATTCGACCGAACAAGTCAATAATTACCAGTTTAAAACAACTAACATGATACTAGCCTTGAGTGAAGGTAAAATCATAGTAAATACAAGGCCGAAATAAAACATATACATAGATCTACAACCCAATACCCAAAATATATACCGCGTATGTGCCAGGAACTAGTGTCACGAGTGTCGCGGGCAACTACTGAATATACAATGACTACAATATATACAGGGTCTCTGTCTGAATGAAATAGACAGAGAGTATAACAAAAGAAACTCCAGGGTGCTTCTAGGAAGTCGCCAGGAACGCAGCTCACGGTGAAGTATGACCACGCTATCAATATCTAGCACCGGTCTGAAAATCAAATGGACCAGCCTCCAGACCTGTACAGTCAAGTACAGAAAAGGAAAGAAAGTGCAGCATGAGTACATATATATATAAATATGTACCCAGTGAGTATCCCGTCTAAACTCGAAGAAGTAGTGACGAGAGGTCGACTAGATACTCACTAAGGTCCATCAACATAATATAGAATGAGATAATGCTAAATCAATAGGCATACGAAACAGTAAACAACAAGTATATGAACACATAATGTAACCCAAGTAAGAGCACCAAGTACCAATTCCTCTTATTCAACAATACCTTGCCAATACTGTCATATGTGAACCAGACTCAAGTGTACATATACCGACACGGACAAGACAACCGGCCGGAGTCATAAGGTAGGTCATAAGGACTGAGGTCATAAGCTCCCCATGATTGCGAATCATACCTGCGACTCATGTGCTGGCTCAATAGTAATAAGCTCCCCACGATCACGCATCATGCCTGCGACTCGTGTGCTGACTCGAGAGTAATAAGCTCCCCACGATCGCGCATCATGCCTGCGACTCGTGTGTTGACTCTATAGTAATAAGCTCCCCACGATCGCGCATCATGCCTGTGACTCGTGTGTCGACTCGACAGTAATAAGATCCCCACGATCGCGCATCATGCCTGCAACTCGTGTCCTGACTCGATAGTAATAGTATTTACATATAGGTACCTACGGGTACCGACTCGACCGTGAACTCAACAGGATTGTGTCAATATCATATCACTGATAGCCAATTAGGATTTACATCATCATATTTTTACCTCTCCCATGTCATTTCAACAATAAACACAATTTATAATACATACAAAGGTTCAAGTAAGGCACAAAATGGCATGCTCGTGGGTCCTACGGCTACCCTGACATAGCAATATAGTCGCCACGTACGGAATCTCGTCACATGGTACGTACGTGGCCCCCCTCAACATGTACACATAGCAAACAAGGAACCTTCGGGGACATTTCCCCCTTACAAGTTTGGAAAGGAGACCCACCTCGTGACGATATCACCCCTCGGATCAAGGATGCGCCTGAATCTCGAAATTCACCCTCGACGGCTCACAACTAACCAATCATGGTATAATTGAATTAATTTAGGTTCCAAGAAGAAGAATTAACAAGAAATCCTAAAATTAAGCATTCTTGACCATTTCCGAAATTTCGACCCCGGGCCCACACGTTTGGATTTTGAAAATTCTTGAAGGAATCACCTACCCGAAGTATAAGGATCAAAGTTATGTGATTTATACAAGGATTCATAGCCTCAAATGAATAATTCACCAATTTATTCAAAGCCCTAGAATTTCTATCCAAATTTTATGATTTTTGATTCTTTAGGAATTAAACCCGTTGAATTCAATGCATAATAATGAAAAATAGAAGAGAATTACTTACCTCTACAGTGGGTGGTCGTGGGAGGTATTGCTCAAACTTGGATGCTCTCTAATGGAGGTTGATGGTGGATAAAAATGAAGAAAACCCGTATTTGGACATTTAAAAGGGGCTGGCAATAGTGATTTCCGCACCTGCGAACTTGGGACCGCAGGTGCGAGACCGCACCTGCGAGAATATCATCACCCCTGCGGAAAAGGCCTGGGACCCTGGCATCGCACCTGCAGAGAAGGAGTCCGCACCAGCGGTCCCGATCCTGTGGAAGAAGGGCTGCGCCTGCGATGGGGGTCACACCTGCGAAGGCTGGACCGTAGGTGCGGACTCGCACCTGCGACTGAGAGACCGCAGGTGCGGTCACACAAGAAGTAGCTGCACCTACAATGGTTTTTTGCTGGTTTGGCCTCGTGCGGGGCCTGGGAGGCACCTGGGCCCACCCGAGCCCGCGTCAAAGCATACCAACAGGTCCCAAATCATTATACAGACTATATCGAGCCTACGGAACACTCATAACATCGCTAAAACTCAAAATCACCCTCCAAAACCCCTGAAATCATAACTTAATAACTTTGAAATTTCTAGAATTCATTTCATTGCGCCGAACGGGTCTATACTACTCGGAATGACCTCGAATTGTGCAGAAAAGTCATCAATGACTATACAGAACTATTCCCGGTCCCAAAATTCCGTTCGGACCTCGATAGCATAAAGTCCCATTTCAAGCCAAATTCCAAACTTAAGGAAATCCTGATTTCCATTTCGGGTGCCGAAATGCTCCCGGGTCGTCAGAAACCCGAGCCGAACATACGCCCAAGTCTGAAATCATCATACGGAGCTACTGGAGCTGTCAGAACTCGATTTCGAGGTCGTTTGCTCAAAATGTTAACCGAAGTCAAACTTGGCCAAATAGGCCAACCTTAAGGAACCAACTGTTCCTAAACCACTCAAATCATTTCCAAATCCCGAACCACCCGCTCCCGCAAGTCATATAGCACGAGTAGCCACTATGGAAGGTTTAATTTAAGGGAACGGGGTCGTAATATGTAAAATGACCAGCTGGGTCGTCACAGTTGCGTTGCCTCGTTGCATGTCACAATCGTCGGTTCATCAAGATAGGTAATAGTAATGTTGTATAAAATAAAGTAATGGGGAGGAAAACAGTAACAAATAAATATAAGTAAATGTAAGATTTATAAAGAAATTAGAAATTCTTTGATAAATTAAGTAATTGTTTGAACATAAGAGCTCTTTCTTGCAGAAATTAAAAATGTGGAAAGGAAGGAAATTCTTTAAATAGATAAACTGTAAATAATGCTTGTTTTTTTAGCCTTGCTACCCCGAGGCTCGATGAGCTTTGGTTGTCCTGACAGACCAATTGTTGAGATGTGATCCCTTGCTCACGACTTGTATGGAAGGGCCTTCCTCCCCCTCCTCTTCAAGAATGACACAGCAGTCCATGTCCTCATCATCCAGAAATAACTCCCTCATCGCTGCTAGCGCTTCCTCTTCGTCTGTACCATATATGATGTCAGCTGGCTAGAAAGTCTGCTCTATGCGGGGTATTGACTGCTCCAATGGGTAGTAGGGGCCGCGCCATGGTGGTGACCAGTCCTTAAACTCCTTCCAAGTGTACTCATACCCTAGACCAAAAGTAGTACCGTGCTTCTTGATTGTTATTAGCTTTGTTATTCTTTGAAGATGCTTACCGAGCCCTTTACCCGGCTCGTACCCTTTCCAGTTCAATATGCTTTCAGTCTTACTGCCCCACCACTTGTCTTTGTCAATAGCGTTAACACGATCTATGTTGAGATTCGGGCGCATCCTTGATCCTAGGGGTGATATCATCACGAGGTGAGTCTCCTTTCTAATCTTGTAAGAGGGAACTGTCCCCATAGGTATTCTATGTGTTCTATGTATTTGTTTTGGGGGCTACGTGCGTACCACATGATGAGAGTTCGCACGTAGCGACTACAAGTGTTATGTACGGGTAGTTTAGGACCACGACATGCCTTGTATTCTACCTTGAAATGACTTCTATGTTATAAATTCTTGCTTGATATATCATTGTTATCCCTAAGTATTTCATTGAACAAATATTTGGAAAGATTTGATACGTGAAGTAGACTTAATGTTTTGTGTGCGCATGTTGTCGCTTTGCCATTTACATCACGCGAGCGATATGTAAATCTTCCTTCACTCTTTGGGGAGAGGGCCGTACGCCATGGCGGATTTTATAGGGCACTCTTGGTACGGGCTCAATTTCATTTTTGTACAATTATTGGTTGTGTATTTAATTACTTATTCTATTTTTGGGGTATTTAATAACTAGCCACATTTCATTTAGTTTCTAGCCTGATTTTTAATCCTAACCTACCCAATTACAACCCCAACCCAAGACCAATTAAATCCCCAACCCAGATCACAAACAACCCAGCCCAAAACCCATCAAATAACCCGACCCAGTCCCAAGCCAATCTGAGCCCTTGATCAGATCAACGACCCAGATTTTTGTTACCTAAATTAAACTAACCTAACCCCTCCCCCGTCTCTCATTTCCAAGACGTCTCTCTCTATCTCTCTCTTCTGGTCTCTTCCTCCCCCCTTCTCTCTTGAACCTCCTGGTTCTTCGTCTTCTCCTATGGCCTTCATCTCCGGCCACTTCCAGGCTCACCTCCTTCGACCACCGGCCACTACGAAGCCTCATCTCTCCGATCTTCTCAATCCCTAAGACCCCCATGGGTTCCAACCATGCCGGAACACCACTGGAAGCTCCGCCTAAGGCTGTTTACGGTCGTCTCTGATGGGTTTTGACTTGATGGTGTAATCACCATTATTCCCGAGTTTCACAGCCAGGTTCTCTTTATTTTCTTTGGTTTCCTAAGAAACCCTAACCTCGACCTAAATCTCTTAAAATCTCTGTATTGTAACGATTTTTAACTCATTCCTTCATGTTTTGAACTCTTCTCTACTCGACCTTTACAAATACTCAAGTTTAAACGTTTTGGTTCCTTTTTTGAACTAGGGTTTCTCAACCCTTTCTGAAAACGCTTTATCTTCTAAGTTTTATTGCTAATCTATGATTTCAGTATGTTTTAGACGCTTTTCTTGTTTAAATATCCTTATCCTGATGAAACCCTGGCTTTAAGGTTTATATTTGTGTTTTGCTCGCTTGTTTGTGTTTCCTTCTAGATTTCTCTCTGAGTTCTATGCTCTTTGCTTAATTTTGATGCTTGTGTTTCAATCCCCTATTGTTCTGTGTTCTTTGCTTAGGGTTTCCCTTAGATTGTTCAATACGGGCTATGTATCGAACTTGACTGTTCATCCTATTGATTATTTTATATTGATTCTATGGTACTTCCCTTTAAGCTGTGATTTCGTGTAAATCTTTACTGATTCTGAATTGTTCCTTAGTTTGTACAAAACTTTCCTTTGATAGTATCTTTATTGATCTCCGACCTTTTATCTCTTGCCTTATTATGTGATTGACTATGTTGTTAATTGATTCTTACACTGTTTACTTAATTAGAGTATTATGTATCTAGCCTAATTTGTCCATTCTATACTTTCTGCTTGAATTATTTCTTTAAATAGATTAAATTACAGTAATTAAATAATATTAAGTGTAAAAATGCATAAGTTTCGAATTAAAATAATACACAATGTTCAATTGGGCTATAGTTGTAAAATTATCGTAATTGAAATTAAATAAGACACAATTGGCAAATTTACGAAATAATTAGATTTTAATAAATAAAAAAGTGATTATAAATGACATACTGAACTGGAAAATATTTTGAAATTATTTTAGTGCACAATTTATGAATTATAAAAAATATATAATATTAAATAAATGGGGAAATAATTTAGATAAAATATGAAAAAGAAATTGGAAAAATACTCATTATTGCAAAGAGTGATTTTGAAAGCTTATATACCAGTTTGAAATAACTTGGGGAAAATTTGGTATCAACAATGGTCCTCCACAATAAGGACAAGGGTCATCAAAGTATGAACAACTACTATCCGACCAATTTTCATTATATGATGCCATTTTTTTAATCCAAAGATAAGAAGATAAACAAGAAACAAACAAGAAAAATAGACCAAGGTAAGAAAAACAGTTACACAAATATTCACAAGTTTGGACCAAAGCACTTACGCTTATTTCTCAAACAACCTAAACTACCCCAAATTGTTCTCTGACAACGGCGCCAATTTTGATGACGTCCAATTCCACTACTAAAAAGTAAATGGATACGATCGCATGCAATGTACATTACCCAACTCTGAGTCGGGGTCGAATCCCATAGAGAACAATATATAGGTGATTAGGAATGTAAGAAAATTATCACTTATTGTGCAATGCCAAACAATTAGAATTTGGTTTTGATAAAAGATTTATAACTAATTGCGAAAATGTAATCTAACCTAGAAATCAAGTAAAATGATCAATGGATACAAGTATGGATGCATCGGGAATTACACTCAAGTAACGATCCAATGTATTTGAAAATTTTACAAATATGAGCGAGTTTATGTTAATTAGCCACGGATAACAATTCTCAATTAGCTTCTTTCGAAGACTAACAAAACTTCCTAATTGAATTATCCCTAACACAATTAATATATTAAGCACACCCGGATATGGATACAAGTAGTTCAATCCTATTCCTAGGTAGAATCTATAAAATGAGGTTTAAAACCTCAAGTTCTTGTTAATTAATCTTTCCCAACCCCAAATTATCTTTTTCAAAATTAATTAGAAGTTAATGGGTGAGTCCTAGGGTTATCTAATCCCTAAACATTAAAGAACAAGAATAATTAAAGAAATAATAATTCACTTCATAAATAAATAAAAATCATTCAATACATAAGCACAACAAGGTATTTAATCCACACTTTAAACATGAATATTTCCATAAACAAGATCCAAGTGTTGGATAAAATACTACACACTTAAATATACAATACAAAGCAGATGCAGAATCCCTGGAGACTTTTGCATTCTTTCAACCTTTGTTTGTTCAATTTCACTTCAATTGAACTCAAATCACTTCATGTCATCATTTACTTTAAAATCCAACAATACACACCATAAACGACCTCATATTATCATTAAAGGACATAAAATCTAAAGAAAAGAGACTAAAATGAGTTGTAAAAGTGCCAGTTATCAGGAGACTGTAGTGTTGGCCCAAGAATTTGAATGGTTTTGAAGATTGACAAAGGAACTCAAAGTTGAAGCAGGTCCATCACTGAAGACATAGACACATGCAGAGTTAAAGGCACGTGAAGTGCACATGCAGGAGATAAGCGAAATCTGGGAATTAAAGAGATATCTCCTGATCGAAAAGATTGCAAAATGATAAGGAGAAGGACTCCTTATTCAGTAAGAACAGAATCAAGATAAGGAAGTATTTAAGGAGTTGAGATCAACTAGAACTCTTCCACCAAGGAAGAGTAGCATCAGAATTCTGGTAAATCTCTTGTCTACTAATCCTATGTTTTGCTGAGTGTTCCTATTGTACATGTACGCACAAAAGCAGAAGTTAAGCAAGAATTGAGAGAAAAATTAGCAAGGCAATTTTGCAAGCAGTTCGTATGAGAGTTAAGTGTGCGACTCTGAAGCTACTTGAACCTGCTAGAAGAACCAATTCCAACTGTTGTCTTTTAGTCTAGTTTACTTGTAGTAGGTGATTAAAACTTGTACCTTTTCAGCTTACTCTTGAAGCGTCTATAATAGGTACTATGTGTTTCAAGTTATAGCTAACTTGGAGTTTGTCACAAATTTCTAGAGGCTAGTTTTCCACAAAGGGATTAGAGGTAATACTTAGGTTTACAAAGAGTTTTGTAAATACTATTTGGCTCACTGATTTAGTAAAGAGTGTTGGGAAAATCCTACTGGGAAGTACGTCGTGGTTTTTTTCACCTTTTGAGCTAGGTGTTTTGCACGTAAAAATCTCTGTGTTCTTTATTTTCTGTATTTATTATTTCGCAAACAATAGAGGTTGGAACACATAAAAGAACCCGGTCCTTCTATAACTAGTGCACATGAAAATCGGATACCACACAAATCACCCCCTTCTTGTGTGGTATTGACGTATAAAACATCAATTGGTATCAGAGCAGGTTATCCTTGAAGAGGCTAACACCTTAGGAAAAGATCAAGATGAGTGCACCACTTGGGAACTGGGAAGGAAATCAACTGCTAGGCCACCACTCTTCAATGGCTAGTACTACTCCTGGTGGAAGAACAAGATAAAAGAACATTTAATCGGTGAAGACTATGGGCTGTGGGACATAGTTACTAATGGTCACTTGGCCACCATGAAGAAGACTGCTGAAGGAGTAGATGTGCCAAAGACAAGAGCTAATTGCACTGTTGAGGATTTAAGAAAACAGGAGAAGAATGCTAAGGCCAAGAACTGGCTTGTGTGTGGACTTGGTCCAGATGAGTACAACAAAATTCAAAGATGTACTACTGCCAAGGAAATTTGGGACACTTTGCAAGTGGCTCATGAAGGAAATGCTCAAGTGAAGAGATCCAGAGGTACTCTACTATATTCTCAATATGAGGATTTCTCTATGAAGGAAGGAGAGACCATTCAAGAGGTACTCTGCCATGGTTAACATGTTTAGGCAGTTTGCATAAAACTCCCGAACAACCATTAAATTGGCTTCGTCTGGCTCTTCAAACAATATCCCAACCCTCGCCGGACCAATACACAATACATATTGGATGGACCCCATATCAATTCCCCTCTCTAGTATGGGTTTCTTGGGTTCCTTTTTACATAAGTGTTCCTGAGCAGCACTGGATATAAACTTGTTATTGTTAAACGGGCGAGCGTTGGCAGAAACTCGCAGCTGGGACGAGCCAGCTTGACCACTAGATGAGGCACTTGTTGCTCTTCGTTTCTTGGATGGTAACATACCAGAAACAAACACTAACTTCAGCTAAAAGCACGATATGTGACCCAAGAGTGGATACTCAGACTTCACCAGCACGCTTGGTCACTAAATTAGATTCTCAAACTCATTGTGGCATTTAAGCAAACACATGATATGCCCAGTTCACCTAAGCCCCCAAACAACAATTCTTTAGCCCCCAATTTTGTCTAAAGATCCACCAAAGTCACACCCAAACCAACATGGTGAATTTTTACTATTACCCCAACAAAAAAACAAGTATAACTAATTAGAGAAAAAAAATAAAAAAATACTAACAATAATCTACTACAATTCAAGGCTAAGAAAAGAAAATAAACGAAATCAGGAGGGGAAAACATATCACTTACCTGAGGGACACTTGTGAGGATTTGGGTTGGGGAGAAGAAGGAGGAGGACACTTCAATTGATGGTGGGATTTATGTAGAGAAGAGATGAGATAAGGGGGTGGGGTTAGGGTTAGGGTTCTTTAGAATAAGGGAAAAGGGGTGAATATTTGGATTGGGGGTGATTAGAAGGGGGGAGAGGTCGAATTTTGTGAAAGAAAGAAGGGGGGGGGGGGGGGGGGGGGGGGGGGGGGGGGGGGGGGGGGGGGGGGGGGGGGGGGAGGTTTAAACAAGAATGAAAAAATAAAAAAAATTACGTGTGCGCGGTCGATGCGCGACCGCGCACGTGTGGAAGTGAGGGGCCAAAAATATGTGGCCAGGTGTGTGGTCGATGCGTGACCGCACATGTTTGGCAGTGAGGGCCTGAAAGAACGCATAAGCGTATGTTTTGTTTCTTCTGATTATACCTAATACGTCATAGTACATGCTAATTTCAATCTAGTCTATGCTGTGAACAAATGTGAAGTAAAAAGAAAAGAAAAAGTTAACTAGCCAAAGGGTCAGAGATCGTTCTGAGTTATAGTCGTCAGCTTGACTCAACTGGGCATCCTTAAATGATTTTTACGCTCAAGGATTGCTGTGCAAATCCTCCAACAAGATACAGTTTTAGTCTGTGCCCATTTACTTTGGAACTTTCTGTTCCGTCTTGGTTTTGGATCTTAATTGCCCCGCATGGTGATACATGCTTCACCACATACGGTCCGGTCCATCTGGACTTGAATTTTCCGGGCTGAGTGTATTGTTGTATAGTTAGAATCTGTCCCCTTCATGAAACTCCTTTGTTCTAATTAGACGATCATGCAACATTTTAGTTTTTTCCTTGAAGATCCGCCCACTTTCATACGCGTCTAGTCTAAACTCTTCCAATTCATTCATCTTCTCCAACCTTTGATCACCTGCAAGACTAAGATCAAGATTAAGCATCTTAATTTCCCAATAAGCCTTATGTTCTATCTAAACAGGTAGGTGACACGACTTACCATATACTAATTTGAATGGTGAAGTCCCTATGGTTGTTTTGAACACAGTTTGATATGCCCATAGTGCTTCATCTAACTCGACAGACCAATATTTTCGAGAAGCACTAACCGTCTTTTCAAGAATTTATTTTAGTTCCCGGTTAGCCACTTCGACTTGCTCACTAGTTTGGTCATGGTATAGGGTTTCCGTTTTATGTGTGACCACCAAACTTGGACAGTAGTGCAACATACTACTTATTCACAAAGTGTGACCCATTATCACTGATGATCAGTTGTGGTGTCCCAAAGCGGGTAAAGATTTTTTTCCTCAAAACCCCACACACCACCAGAGCATCATTGGTCCTAGTAGGGATTTCTTCTACCTATTTAGAGACGCAGCCAATAACTACTAGGATATACTCATAAGAATGCGACGTTGGGAATAGACCCATGAAGTCGATGCCCCAAACATAAAAAATTTCACTTACCAGAATGGAGTTGAGCGACATTTCATCCCTCTTGCTAACGTTGAGTGATCAATGTGTACAATCACCTTTCTTCCCACCAGGTATGATCTAAATTTTTCAAAACCAAAGACTACAACAAAAAACTCTTTCTCAGTAGTGGCATAGTTTACTTGAGCATCATTCAATATCCTGCTTGCATAGTAGATGGGTCTAAACATTTTATCTCTTCGTTGCCCCAGAATCGCTCCCACAGCTACATCACTCGCATCACACATTATCTCAAATGGCTAGCTCCAATCAGGTGTCACCATAATAGGAGCACTCACAAGCTTTTCCTTTATCAATTCGAATGCTCTTAAGCACTCCACATTGAAAATAGACTTGGCATCCTTTGCAAGCAATTGTGTCAATGACTTGGTAATGTTTGAAATATTTTTATAAACCTCATATAGAACCTAGCATGTCCCAAGAAGCTTCTTATGCTCTTCACCGAAGTCGGGGGAGGGATCCTAGAAATAACATCCACCTTAGCTTTGTCAACCTCAATTCCATGCGCAGTTACCTTGTGGCCCAGAACAATTCCCTCATTTACCATGAAGTGACACTTCCCAGTGAAGAACCAAGTGAGTAGCTTCACAACGTTCAATCACGAGCTTCAAATTCATCAAACAATCCTCAAAGTCATCACCAAAAAGGGTGAAATCATCCTTGAACACCTATAGACACTTCTCGTTTAAGTAGAATATAGACATCATGCACCTCTGAAAAGTGGCAGGTGCATTACATAGCCCAAATTGCATCCTCCTGCAAGCAAAAATACCTGACCGGCAAGTGAATGTGGTTTTCTCAATATCTTCTGGGGAAATGGGTATCAGATTGTAGCCTGAATACCCATCTAGGAAGCAGTAGCATTGGTGTCCAACCACCTTCTCGAGCATTTTATCAATAAAAGGGAGTGGAAAGTGGTCTTTCCTTGTTGCCCCATTCAACTTTCTATAATCAATGCACATTCTCCACCCTGTGACAGTTCTTGTGGGGATCAATTCATTATCTTCATTCTTCACCACTGCCATGCCCCCGTTTTAGGTACAAATTGCACTGGACTAGTCCACTGGCTATCAGAGATAGGAAACATTACTCACGCATCTAGAATTTTGATGATCTCCTTGTGCATTACCTCCTTCAAAGATTTATTCAACTTGAGTTAAGGCTGCACCACTAGCTAGCTATTTTCTTCAAGTAGGATTTTGTGCATGCATATGGCTGGACTGATTCCTTGAATATCAGCTATGCTCCAACCAATGGTCTTCTTTGACAACAACTCCACCAACCTTTTCTCTTGTGTACCTATTAAATCAGCAGAAATAATCACAGGAAAATTGTTACTTTCCAGAAAAGCATATTTCAAAGTGAGTGGGTAGGACTTTCAATTCCATATTGGGCTTAGAAGCCTCCTTTTTTATTTCCTCCTCATCAACCACTTGCCCCTGAGTTTCAAGAGATTTAGCCTCTTTCTTTACTTCAGGATCTTCATCATCCTCTGTGTCAGACTGGGTAATACACATCTCTAGAGTATCCCCCATAAGCTTGTCAGACTTGTACTTCTTAGCCAACTCCCCAATGATATCTAGATTGAAACACGAGTAGGCAGACATATCATCACTAGGATATTTCATCATTCTATTCACCTGGAACACTACTTTTTCAGTTCCCACTTTAAGCATAAACCGCCCCTCATAAATATCAAGGATGACTCTACCTATACAAAAAAATGATCTCCCTAAAATTAAAGGTACCTCCTTGTTCCATATCCACCACAATAAAATCGACGAGGAACACAAACTTGTCCACCCGCACTAAAATATCCTCAATAATTCCCTCAGGTTGAATGGTGATCTAGTCAGCCAGTTGTAGGGACACTGATATTGATTTGATCACTCCAAGTTCACCTTCTAGTTTCCTGATTACAGACAGATGAATTAGATTTATGGACGCACCTAAATCACAGAGGGCCTTGTAAAAATGTTTACTCCCCAACGAGCATGGCATGGTGAAGCTTCCTGGGTCCCCACACTTTTGGGGAATTTGGTTTTGCAATATATCACTACAATGGGCATTCATCTTGACCACTGTTGTCTCCTCTAATTTTCTCTTGCTAGATAGGATTTCCTTCAAGAACTTTGCATAAACGGGCATATGAGTGAGTACCTATGTAAACGGTATGTTCACATAAAGTTTTGTTGAACCAAGTCACTGTATGGTTTTGAAGATTGACAAATGCCAACCCGGTTGAACCAGGTCCCTCAGGGCAAACAGAGTCGAATAGACCCATTGGCACAAGACGCATCCATGCATAGGAGATAAACATTATCTGTGAACTAAGAGGTTTTCTCCTAAGCGAAAAGGTTACAAATTGATAAGAAGATGGAGTTCGATTTCAGGTAGGACAGAAACGAGATCAAGGAAGTTGAGATAAACACAAACTCTTCCACCAAGGAAGAGCTGCATTAGAACTGAACAACAACATCTCAACTACTGACTCTATAAAGTGCTGAAGCATTCCTGCTGAAGAATCGACGCACAAACACTGAAGTGAAACAAGAACTAAAAGCAAAATTATCAAAGCAATTTTGCAAGCAGAATCCTTGTGCGACACAAAAGCTATTTGAACCAACTAGAAGAACTAGTTCCATCTATTGTCTTTTGAGTCGAGTGGTTTGTAGTAGGTGATTAAATATTGTATCTTTCAGCTTTATCTAGAAGCAATTGTAATAGGTACACACTGTTCAAGTTAGAGTTAACTTGAAGGTTTTCGCAATTAGCTAGAGGCTAGTTTGCCACAAAGGGATTAGAGTTAGTCCTTAGGTTTACAAAATAGTTTATTTTGTAAATGCTGTTGGGCTCAGATTTGTAGTGAAGAGTTTGGGAAAATCCTACTGGGAAGTAGGTCGTGGTTTATTCACCTTTTGAGCCACGTGTTTTCCACGTAAAATTGATGTGTTCTTTAAATTCTGCAATTACTTTTCCGCAAACTATAGAAGTTGGAACACCAAGAAGAACTAGGTTCTTCTATAGATACTGCACTCGAAAATTGGACACCACATAAGTCACCTCCCCTCTTGTGTGGTATTGACGTATAAAACATCAAAGTTGTTTGTGCATCTCATAGAATCGCCCAAAGCACTTGTCAAGTTTCACCCGCTTCATCTTTTGAGGGAAAGGTAGAGCTAGCATATGTCTACTTTCTTTAATTTCTTTTTGCACCCCACTATTCTGGTTCTTTTGCTCTTCATTCTTTTCCTTTGATGGTGTCTCAGTCAGCTCGTTGACCACTTCTGATGTAACCTTCACAATTGGATCAGTCAATTCTTTTCCACTTCTCAAAGATACCGCTTTGATTGTTTCCTTCAGGTTCTTTTCAGTGTCAGATGGAAGAGTCACAAGATCCCTCTCAGATATCAAATTTGCAATTTGTCCCATTTCCCTTTCTAAGTCTGGATAGCCGTCCCGTGAGTCTCAAAATTTTCATCTGTTTTGTTGATGAATGACTTCATGAGATCTTCCATATTTGACTTATTTTGTTATGGTGGCTAGTATTGTTGCCTATGCTGGTTCAAAGAAATTGGTGGTCCCTGACCCTAGGGTCTGAGATTATTTTGCTACCATGAGTTCAAGCTCCCATTATGTGAACTCCACATAAAACCTTGATGTCTTTGACCCATAGCATTAAAATTGTTCCCACCTTGGTAGTTCCCTCTATTAAAATTTTCCATAGTGTTGATCTCCTCAGCTGTAGCTTGACACTCGTGTGTAGGGTGTCTCATCCCACATATATCACAACCTACCTGTGGTTGAGTTTGCACCTGAGTCATAGTCAATTGCTTGATGTCCTTAGCCATTGCTGCAATTTGGGTCTGCATTGCTAAAGTCGATTCTAATTGGTGCACCCTTGCTGACGTTTTTCATTCCCCTTGGTCTGTGGACCACTAATTTGCATCTTCAGATAGTTCATTCAAGAGAGTAACAATCTCTTCTGGAGTATTCTTCATCAGAGGGCCTGCAACTGCACTATTTATCAATCTCATTGATTACGGATTTAATTCGTCCCAAAAGTCTTGAAGTTGCATCCATTGCTCCATTCCGTTATGAGGGTACCTCCGCAGCAGCTACTTAAATATTTCCCAAGATTCAAACACTGTCTCTCCTTCACCTTGTCTGAAATTATGAATCTCCTTCCCATCCTTCCCATCTTAGCAGCCGAGAAATATTTTTCCAAAAACTTGATAGTCATCTCCTCCCACGTACGGATTGACCCTATAGGTAAACTTCTCAGCCGCTGCTTTGCATCATTCTTCAGCGAGAACGAGAATGCTATAAGGTATATAACATCATGTGATGCTCCATTGTAGTATAATATGATCATTATTTCATCAAAATTCATCAGATGGTTGTTGGGATCTACATTGGGTTTCGCCTCTGAAAATGCAATTATTCTGAATGGTATGGACGACTCCCTGTGGAGTTCAAAATTGTTGGCATCGATGGGTGGAGGCCTCACACTAGATTGATGTTGGTTGTACACCTGTCTAGCATAATCTCCTAGGCTTAGGACCTGCATTTTCAAAAGCATCCTCGAGAATTCGATTGGGATTGAGTCTTTGATCACCATAAACTGTTTTATCAGTAATTTTGCGGGCCGCTTCAGCTGCTAACCATGCTTCCTAATGCTGAGCCGCCTCTCAGGTAGCTAGGTCTACTATCTCTTTGTTGTTTACCATTTTATCCTGAGTTGAAGACTGACCCAACACCAATCCACTTGCTCCTATCTCACTTTTCAACTGCCTCAGGTGTTTGTCTAACTATGGTACCAGATCCTTTGAAGAGGATCGAATCACACACCGCTGAACATAACATGTTGCCTGCACACAGATGAAAAGAGCGTAAAAAGAGAAAATAAAATATTAGCACTAAAAACAAATTTAAACACTGTTAGTCGCCAATCCCCAGCAACGACGCCAAAATTTGACGAGCGCAAAACCGGCGTATAAACTTAGGCTCGCTAATCAAAGATAGTATAGTATTAAATCATCTCAACGGGAATTGGTTTCAATAATGTTCTATTAAATCTTTAGCTTAACACTATTCAGGATAATCAACCTTTAGATTTATGTTATTATTGACTACAAATAAACTAATATTATCAGCTGTAAGAAACTGATGATACCCGAATGATTAGTAATAACAAAGGAATATCCACGAGAGAGGAAAGGGTAATGACAAGATATATGATCAACTATTGTTTCGGGTAACTCTGTGCTAAATTCACTCTTAGCTCCTATTGATTCTCTCAATTTCAATAGATGATTAGGCCACTTCAAACGTTTCAATTCTTCTTTCGAATGAATTTGATTCCTTTAGCTAGCACAAGAACATGCCCTATGAATGTATGCAAAAAAATAGTGAATAAGTGATCTTTCGGAGAACACCTCTTGATTATTCTCCTGAACTAGGTAACTAATAACTTCTTAAGCTCTTTCGATTACCTAGAAGATGCGTAAAATCAACCCAATTAAGATAACACAAAGCCAATAGAAGTAAAATTCTCTTTCGATTAAAGTAAAATTACAATAAACCTTGCAATTCAATTAAGAGCTCATTCAGTAAAGTCGGGCAATTATATAAAGTAAAACCCAAAACAATAATCAACTCACAACATTTGTCAACCACCCTGCGGAGAATTACTCCATAATGAAGAAAGTATTCAAAACAAGAGTGTTCGAACAACAAGAAGACATTACAATTCCCATATTCAAACCAAAATTTTGTATTGAGTGAATTGAATCAAGACTCTCGATTTCTAGTTGCTTCTGTCCTTCTTCTCTCTCAGAAGTTACTTCCAAAAACCAAGATACCCAATTTTTAGATGAGCTGGGCTTCATATAGGTCAAGGAAAGTTTCCCCCGGAATTATAATTTTAACCCTACAAAATATTCTCTCGGAGGGACATGCGCGGCCGCGCACCTAGGCAGGTGACAACGCATCTGGCCGCGTACATTTGACAGTTTCTGCTTGACTTGCATGGCCCAGTGCGCGGTGAGTGCGCGGCCGTGCAGTTGACCCATTTTCTGCTCTTGTTTTCATTCTTCCTTTTAAGTGCACGAACCTCTGTTGATCCTCGAACGAGTTCCCAATGTACTACATAAGCTTTTACTTGGCCTCTAACACTCCATATTAGCTCATAACGCTTCCTAATCCCATTGTAGCCCAGAATTTCTCCTACATTGCATAAAGCACTTAGACAGAGCAATTTACTACCATTTAACACTCAAACATCAGTAAAGTACAACAAATTAGAATGCAAATAGTGTCCAAAATACATAGCTGTAGCCTACCATCAGTGACACCATATTCCGAGATTTGATTAGACAGGTTATTTTGAATTATTAGATCTAATTTGAAGTTCTACAACTTTGTTTCTTATTAAGCTGCTTTTAAAAATATTTCTTAAAAATTAACAATGTGTAGCTAATGTTGACTTGCTTAGCAAGTAAACGTTAGGCACCATCACTGCTATGCGGTTGGAATCGTGACAATCTAAGAATTTAACTTTAGGTTAAAGAGTTTTACACCTACAATGGGGCTCAAGCAATCACTCCTTCATTTCAAAACGATGTTGATCGTGCCATGTTCTCTAACTTTTCTTTTGATCATAAATTTTTAATTGCTACTTAAAACGACATCGTGTTTGAACAAATAATCAACCAGCTGATCTAACTAAAACAAGCAAATTAAACATTAGCAAAAGGAGGAATACCAAATGATCCATAAGATAATCAAACCCCCGGGAACTCACCATGTCGTTCTAGGAAAATTTCTCCAGGGGGATCCTCTAGCAGGGACGGAGAACATCCCATATTAGAGGAGGTGGTGAAAAGTTTCATAACCCAGCAACATGAATGGAACAATTGGATCAGAGAGGTGTTGAGCTTCCTAACAAGCAATGTGACACTAGAACCCCAACTCCACTAAGGACAAATATAGTCATGGAGACCCCCGACTCTACAATAAGAAATTTAGAAGCTAGGGGAATTCCGAATGATTCTAGATCTGGAGGTTTTGTCACAACCAAAAGTTCTTATTCGCAGAATCTAATTCTATACTTGCAAAAAGAGATCACTGAATAAAATTAATGAATTGAATAAATTATAGGAGTATTGTCTTTCATCAAAGGAATCGACACGGACGAATACTCTCAGCAGCCATGAAAACCAAGCCCGCTTCATTGCCAACCTGGAAGAAGTTTAAGATATAGGATATTTTCAAATATGACGGAACATTAGATCCCTCAGATCATGCTATAGCTTTTACAATAAGAGTCAAATGCAACGACCTAACCAAGAAAGAGATTGAGTTGGTGTTAGTGAAGAAGTTTGGAGAAACCCTCACTAGAGGGACGGTAACATGATATTCTCTTTTCCTTGAAAATTAAATGAGTTCATTTACTGTATTTGCATATACCTTCACTAAAGCATATTTCAGAGCATAGAAGGTAGAAAAACAAATGGAGGATATTTTGAAAATCTAACAAGGAGTTCATAGACCGGTTACAAAAAGGGAAATGATGCTACTATCCCTTGTTCTGGATAAATGGGCTACCTAGCATTTACAAAGAATTTAAATGCGAGAAGCTTGGAAGCCACAAGAAGGTTTAAAGAGAGTCTATGATAGTTCCCTCCAATGACATGGAATGATATGTATAACCGCGATTGTACTAAACATGAATAGAGGATGACTTAGTAATTCAACCTAGACCCAACAACAAATCTGAAAATAGGTATGATGACCATCCAGAAGGCACTTCAAGGAAATTAAGAGTGATCGTAGGAACCTAAAAAATAAAACGATCCATATGCTGGTCCAACCAGAATGGAGTCATGATAACTGGGGTTCCTGACAGAAGAGAAATGTAGTACCATATCGGATACGGAAAGTACCAGAGATATCAAAATTTAGCAACTATCTTTCGAGGGGAAACTTTTTAATTATAACTTCAACACGGTAGTATGTCTGAACTAGTGGTTGTGTTAAAAGATATGGGTTACAAAGTAAGATATTCTAAGGAGATGAAATCAGATACTGGCATGCGAAAAGAGGAATTAAGGTGTGAATTCAATAATGATCATGGTCATAGGACCGCAAATTGTAGGATCTTGCAGAATGAGTAGAGTACCTTTTGAAGAAAGGGTACCTCATAGAGTTGTTCAGTTAAAAAGGAAAATATTCTTACATGAAGAATCAGAATAACGAAGGACTGCCCGGGGCTCCATCTCTTAAGTGGACAGTTAGTTTTATACTAGGAGGAGAAAAAATCAACGGGATAACCTTCACTCCTGTAAATAAATTTGCTTTTTTTTGTTGTAAAACACGAGAAACGTAGCAGCGAATGTTAGTAGGTAAACCCATCAAATTGGACGATAAAGACGCAAATGGATTAACAATACCACATAATGATGCACTAGTAATTATATTATATATTTTAAATACTTATGATAAAGTATTTTTGGTTAATCTAGGTAGCTCGACAAATATAATCTAACTGTGACTTATAGAAGAGATGCAATTGGCAGATCAAATCATTCTGAAAGCACGATCACTTTTTGGGTTCGATAACTCTCGCATTATCACACAAGGTGAGATTACGTTAACAACATTTGCTGAAGGAGACGTGAAAGATGCCCCATTTACTTCTAGGGAGGTCATGGATTCACGTCATGGATATGGTACTATTGGAGGTTAGGGATTAGAAGTTAGTTATTGGGACCTAAATGTAATTACTAGAAGTGAGGGGTCCTTTTTTATTATTTTTTTCTTTTCAATTAGTTGTATATAACTAATTCTGTTAGCATAGTAAATGCAGTTGGAAATTTCCCAATTTCTTTCTTCTTCTTCCTCACGTTACAGTGATCTCTAATGGCTGATTTTTGACATGGTATTAGAGCCATGGAGACTGATCCGTGAGGTTGTGAAATTTCTCCAACTAATCGACTTCTTTGGTTCAATTCACTCTCTCATTCTCTGATTCAATTTTTTTTTAGTTTGATAAAAATTACTGCTTTAGAACTCTGCATATGCGTTAATGGTGACTAAGAGAAAAACGAGAATCGACCACACTCATCCACTCTTCCTTCAACCTTCAAACACACCTGGATTGGTCCTAATTCCAATTCAGCTCACAGGATCGGAGAACTATGGTTTGTGGAGTAGATCGATGCGTCTTTCTCTCAAGGCTAAGCGGAAACTAGGTTTGGTAACAGGAGCTTGTGCGAAGGAGTCGTTCGAGGAAAATCTCCATGAGGAATGGGAGACTTGTAACGCAATAATACACAGCTGGATTATGAACTCTGTTTCGAAGGATTTTCTTAGAGGTATCATTTATGCATCAGATGCACATGCAGTTTGGGAAGACCTACATGAGCAATTTGACAAGGTAAATCGAGTTCGCAACTTTCAGTTACACAGACCGATTTCGAGGTTATCTCAAGGAGCAGATTTTGTAGCTGTGTAATTTACAAAATTGAAGGAGCTATGGGCCGAGTATGATGTTTTTGTGCCATATACAAACCGTTGTTGTCCATAATCCAATGAACACATGACTCATTTACAGCAACAAAGAGTTATGAAATTCTTATATGGACTAAATGATACATATGACCAAGCTCGTAGACAAATTCTAATGAAGACCACTGAACCCACACTTAATCAGGCATATGCGTTTATAACACAAGATGAGAGTCAAAAATGTGCAGGAGGTTGAGTCATAGGTCATAAATCATATCCCTTATCCATTCAAGCAGGGATGGGTCAAGGATTTCGTGGAAGGAAACCGTATCTGCAATGTGAACACTGCCATATCAGAGGGCATACAAAGGAAAACTGCTGCAAAATAGTAGGATATCCTGAAGAATTTAGAAGAAGGAAAGTATTTCATCCTAAAGGGACTTTAACATATGTAAATCATGTAGAAGGTTCTGTGAATCATGAAGAAGGACATATGGCTCAAGGTTCACAAGGAACATCAGGAGTATCACAATCTAGAGAAGGAGATCATTTCTTTACAGAAGCACAATACCAGAAGATTCTAGATTTGCTCAACAAAGATTCACCACCACCAAATGACATGAAGGCACAAAATCAAGAAACAACTGCAGGTATAATCACTGAATTATCTTCCAATATGCATATCTCAAATAAAAGGAATGCTGATTGGATTGTAGACTCAGGAGAAACATATCACACTTCATCTACCTTGAATTTAATGAGTGGTGTAAGAAGAGTAGATGACAGGACACAAGATAAAGTGACATTTCCAAATGGTGTCACTACAAAAATTGAACATGTGGGAAGTTTCATATTTGTCATATGTTGATAAGCTGGAGAATGTACTACATGTTCCTGATTTTAAGTTTAATCTAATGTCAGTGTCCAAGCTAACTAGAGATCTAAAATGTGATGCCACATTTCTGCCAACATTATGTGTGTTTTAGGATATTTACAATGGCAGGGTGAAGGGGATTGGTAAAGAGAATGAAGGTATGTACATACTGAAAGGAAGAGGAATCAGACTTTTTGCAGCTAATGTGGATGTAAGAGGTTCAAGTGGTGAAACAACATACTTGTGGCATGAGAGATTAGGCCATGCTTTTGTTCCTGTTATGCAACATGCTTCCTTTTTGGATAATAAAGTAGATGATAATATGCACAATAAATGTACTGTTTGCGCTTTAGCTAAACAGTCCAGACTTAGATTTCCTAACAGTGAGAAAACAAGTGCTAGAGCTTTTAGATTGGTTCACATGGATGTATGGGGACCATATAAGAAGAGCACTCATGATAGGAAGCATTACTTTCTTACAGTTGTGGGTGATTTTTCTAGAGCTACTTGGATTTTCTTGATGCATTTTAAGAATGAAACTATTATTTTCTTGAAGCAATTTGTTTCCATGGTTAAGACACAGTTTGACACTTCTGTCAAGATTTTGAGAATAGACAATGGTAAAAAATTCTTCAATGCACAGTGCAATGAGTTCTTACTGTCTTAGGGAATCATTCACCAAAGTAGTTATGTATATACACCCTAGCAGAATGAGGTAGCTAAAAGGAAACACAGACATATACTGAATACTGCTAGGGCCTTAAAGTTTCAAAGTCATGTTCCAGACATATTTTGGGCGGAATGTGTACAAACTGCTGTTTATTTGATTAATAGATTGCCTAGCAGGATACTAAGTGGAAAAAGCCCATATGGAATGTTGTATGGTAAAGAACACCCAATAACACATTTAAGAGTTTTTGGATGCCTATGTTATGCCACAAATTTGGTATTAGATGATAAGTTTGGTGCAAGGGCTAGACAGGCTGTTCACATGGGGTATTCAACTACTCGAAAGGGCTATAGACTGTATGATTAAACTACTAGAACCTTCTTCATTAGTAGGGATTTATCCTTTAGGGAGAATGAGTTTTCATTTAGGAAACTAACACAACATCTATTCACATCTAATGACTTTGGTTGTAGTTTTTTGGAGACAGATTTGCAGGCTCAAACAGGTGGACTACCAGTAGTTTCCAATCTTGAAGAATCATTTCAAGTTATTAATACATCAGAAAAATGCACCAGTTCACCAGCAGAGGGTGGCAATAATGGAAATCACAATGCAACAACACCAGTAGGAGTTTTGGAAGAGTCATCAATACCATATGAAAATCATTATGCTGCACCACCAGAGCAGGAGACAGAAACAGATGGAACGAAAACTACACATGGTGTGCTGAATAATGTTGAAGACATATATGCTGGTTCACTTGTTCAAGATGATGTGAATGAAGATGTCCAAAATGGGCAAGATGCCCCTAGGACTGCGTCTGGTTCCAATGAACTAACTAGACACTCACTAAGGGTAAAGAATCCACCTGTGGCTAAACACTATGTGTTGTAGTCATAGAAGCTCTCAGCAATTATACAATCTCAAACTTCTTGTCCTATGAGCAAATGTCATCAAAATATAGAAATTATGTCTGAGTTTTTTCAGCCTTGAAGGAACCTTATAACTTCAAGGAAGCTATAAAAGATGAGAGGTGGATCACAGCCATGAAGCAGGAGATACAAGCATTGGAAGATAATAAGACTTGGGAGGTTGTTGACTTACCACTAGGAAAAGCTTCTATTGGGTCCAAGTGGGAGTACAAAACAAAGTACCAAGCAAATGGAGAAGTTGAAAGATTCAAGGCACGACCAGTGGAAAAAATATACAATCAACAGGAGGGATTAGACTATCATGAGACATCTTCACTAGTTGCAAAGATGGTGACTGTTAGGTCTTTGATAGCCCTTGCAGCCTCAAAAGATTGGTCCTTATACCAAATGGATGTCTTTAATGCTTTCTTTCAAGGGAGACTTTTTTGAATAAGTCTATATGGATTTACCACAGGGCTTCCAAAGGGAGGGGGAGCAAAAGGTGTGTAGGCTGCTTAAGTCCTTATATGGTCTCAAGCAAGCATCTAGGCAATGAAATTTGAAACTCACGGAAGCATTGGTGGGAGCAGGTTTCATACAGAGCACTCATGACTACTCTATGTTTACTAAGAGGCTAGGCAAGGATATTGTCATCATCCTCATCTATGTTGATGACTTGCTAGTGACTGGAAGTAATAAGGATTTGATTGATGAAGCTAAGGTAGCTTTGCATCAACAGTTTATACTCAAAGACCTAGGAGAATTGAGATATTTCTTAGGAATTGAGGTATTGAGATCTAATCATGAATACTACTTAACCAAAGAAAATATACTTTGGAGCTCACTTCTGAGTTGGGCTTAAGTGGTGCCAAGCCAGCATTAACACCACTTGAAGTCCACTATAAACTCACAACAGTTGAATATGACAACTCTTGGAGTGGAAGATGAAGATCCCTTGACAGATGCAAACATTTATCAAAAACTGATAGGGAAATTGCTTTACTTGACAATCACTCAAAGAGATATCAGTTATGTAGCGCAAACCTTGAGTTGGTTTATGCAACTGCCAAAGAAGTCACACATGGAGGCTGCTTTTAGAGTAGTGAGATACCTAAAGGCTACACCAGGAATTAGAGTTCTATTGAAACGAGGGCATGTAGATACATTGACAACTTTTTGTGCTTCTGCCTGGGCAGCTTGCCTAATGACAAGGAGGTTTGTTAGTGGATATGCAGTTAAACTTGGTGATTCATTTGATTTCATGGAAGTCAAAGAAGAAACACACTGTTTCATGTAATAGTGCTGAAGCAGAATATCGCAGCATGACATCAACAATTTCAGAAATAATGTGGTTCTTGGGGCTATTTTCAGAGTTGGGAGTGTGTATTCTTAAGCCTGTTACACTGTTCTGTGATAGCAAAGCATCAGTGCAAATAGCTGTGAATCCTATATTTCATGAGCACACTAAACACATCGAGATAGATTGTCATTTTGTCTGTGAACGTATCAAAGATGGTATCTTGGTTACTCAGTATGTTTCTACAAAAGATCAACAAGCAGATCTCTTCACCAAAGGACTATCGTCTGTACATCATAGGTTTTTACTCAACAAGCTGGGAGTGTTGAACATTCTCCACCCTCCAGCTTGAGGGAGAGTATTGAAAGTTAGGGAATAGAAGTTAGTTATTGGAACCTAAATATAATTAATAGAAGTTAGGGGGTCCTTTTTATTATTTTTATCTTTTCAATTAGTTGTATATAACTAATTCTTTTATCACAGTAAAGGCAGTTGGAAATTTCCCAATTTCTTTCTTCTTCTTCCTCACGTTACAGTGCTCTCTAATGGTTGATTTTTGACAGGTACCATCTGTTACTACCAAGTTATCAAGTTCCTATCCAAATGAAAAATCAGGAAGATTAAAGGAGAACAAAGAGCTCCCTTGAAGTTAAACTCACTGGCTATTGAAAATGGCCTTTACAAAGAAGGAGGTGCCAAATAGCAATTAAATCAACTGAATAACTGGATATGGACATTTATGACTCATATTCCAGATGCAATCACTGATCCAGAATATGTGGATGCAACATAGTTCCCTGCCGAGGAGTTAGAAATCATTATACTCTTCGTCGACTTCCCCAAAAGGAAAGTTTATATTGGTCTGCGACTCGATTCTGAACTCAGAAGTAAGTTAATTAAATCTTTATGAGCTAATACAAATTTCTTTGCTTGGTCTCATGCTAATGTGACAGGTATTCCACCAAAACTAATTACTCATTAACTAAACATACACCCGCTATATACCTATTTAAGAAAAAAAAGATATAGTTTGGATCATTTCTGTAACAAATTAATCAACCAGCCATTTTGAGTTCTAGCATCTCGTTCTTTGATTTGAGACATCTTGTAGGTTAATTTTCTAATTTGTGACTTGCACGGATGGTTGGTTCAAGTACTGAGAGGTTCAAAAACAAATTGGTTCCTTAGCTCCGAACTTGAGGCCTTAGGTTAAGATAATTTACCAAAGTTAATATTTTAGTAAATAGACTTGAAATCATGATCTAAAAGTTCCTTTAGGTTTGCATGACAATTTTTGTTCGAATTAGGATCCGAGGGTTTGGGATGGATTCGAGACTATTGCATGAAAATTAGAAGTTTAAGGTTCATAAATTTGACCTTAGAGTTGACTTTACGTTGCATAATCTTTATTCGTATTTTGAGCTTTTGGACAAGTCTATATAGGATATTTGAACTTGTTAGGTTATTTTTGAGTGGACCCGAGGGGCTTGGGTGAGCTTCAGAGCATTTGGAGCAAGTATGGACGATTTGAGCTATTGAAACGAGGCTTTTTTACATATGGCTTGACTTCTCACGCATATTTCTCCTCATCTATAAAGCATTTGGTGACGATCCGAAAACAAATATTGTATTTCTTTGAATCAAGATTTCACAAATCCAAATCGTTAGTCATTCTAACATCTAAAGTTATGACTATTTTAGTAAATAGCAATGATGCTACAATATTTGAAAATCTGCACTTGAAATTTTTTGCATTTGTGTATATAACCTCATTTCATACTTGGACATCATTTTATTATTTTGGGTGCTAGAGAGCTCGGACTGAGTTGATTTTTGAAAGAATTTTCATCTATTTTTTTGAAGTAAGTAATCCTAACTTGAATTTATATGGTTTATACATTAATCTATCACTAGATCAACATCAAAACATGGATTTGAACAAGAGAAATTGAAGTTTTTACCAAAAACTTTGTATATTGTAGTTTTGAACATTGACTTGGACTCGAATTTGGAAATTAATCACATATTTAAATTCGTAAAATTATGGATCAATAGAATCCGACTATTGTTTCGGGATTTGACATAGAGTTTCATGTCAACATATTGTATGTGATCAAATTAAACAAGAGTGCAAGATTCATATGTATGCAGTTATGATTAGAAGACAAAGTAGAAGTGAAAGCGAATGGATAGAAAACTTATACAGATAGGAAATTAGTCTGTATAGTACAGGTTTTTTTGGGGCTCGCAAAGATTCGGTAGCCCTACGCGGTAATATGCCTAGCTTGCTAGTCTTGTTGTTTCTTGTATTGTTTTGTTCATGGTGATTACCTTTTTTTGCTTCACTACAAAAAATGATCATGTCGTTGTGTCAAAACCTCAATTTTCTACCTTAGGATGTGGTGATGGCACTTAGTATCTAAGACTAGGTGCGCGAATATTTAATAATAACTTAACAGAAATAACCAAACAAAGATACTAGAATAAAATCGATAAGCTCATATTAATTCCCAAAATAGAACATCAACAACATAGTTCCCAAAATCGGTGGAACTGAGTCATAAGCTCTAAAGAATATTCTAAAACCTCTACTTCAACACTGTGTGATAAAGGAAATAACAGTAATGAGAAGATAACTGTCACGACCCAAATTCCCAACCTTAGGGATCGTGATGGCGCCTAACACCACACTTGCTAGGCAAGCCAATGTTAGAATTCGAGTAGCTAATTTCCTTTGATTATTTTCTTAAGCATCAATAAATAAATTCAAAGTAAACTTAATTTAAATGATTTTCAAAGATAAAATAATAAACAATTGAATAAAAACGAACCACAAACTAATCATATAATAGATCTAGAACTACCCCAGAGTTTGGTGTCACAATTCATGAACTACTAAAGAATACTACAACTACTGGGATGAAAGAAATATTGTAACTGTTCTGAATATACTAAAACAGTTTTATAAAAATAGGAGAAGACCCTCGGGATCTGCGAACGCCGGCAAATATACCTCGTGTCTCTGAATAAATAGATGGTTGCTCTAAAAATCTCTACTGCTGGCTAGTACCTGGATCTGCACAAAAGAGTGTAGAGTGTAGTATCAGTACAACCGACCCCATGTACTGAGTAAGTGTCGAGCCTAACCTCGACGAAGTAGTGACAAGGCTACGGCGGGGCATTAACAACATATAACATGTGACAATAACACAATAAAATAATTCTACACGAACAAGAAAAATATAACCGAGACAATAAATATAAAGCAAGAAGGAAATCTAAACAAATAATTAAGTACTGCAACAACAATGAAATAACTCAGCCGCCTTTTCCAGGCCTCAGCTATAACCAACTCTCAAGTAATTTCCAAGTTTCCAAACTTGAACTTTAAACAAAAGTAGTGCCAATATATGAAAAATAGTAATATAAAATAGTAAGTTTTCAAATCTTTGTTTTTCTTTGAAAATCAGTAAAAATATAGATGTCCTCCCTTATCGCTCCTTGTTGCGGCGTGCAACCCGCTCCCACCTGTCCACCCTTATTGCTTTTACCTAAATATATCACCCTTATTACTCCTGTTGCGTCGTGCAATCCAATCCCACATGTACGCCCTTATCACTCCTTGTTGCGGCATGCAACCCGCTCCCATCAGACATATCATATCAATTTATTCATAAATTTCACAATTCAGGCCAAGCCTTTCACAATACTTTTATTTCCACAATTTCAAACAAAACACCATATAGCTCGTAAGCTTTAACCAATATCATTTCATAATAAAACTAACCAGAATATATGTAAACACCGTAACGCTGTTAACCCAGCTCAGTCTTTATGTACCATGATAAAATCAAGAGAACATCCAACACTTTTAACACACTTGCTACAACGATTGGCATTAATAAATTGAAACCAAATAGCCACGTAAACCTCAACAATCATAAAACAGTTAAACTGCATTTCTCATAACTTCCTCAATATTTTCAGTAAAAGAAAAATGAAACCAACAGGAACATAAATATATATATCTCGTCAAAACAATGCCAAACTGCACAACCATTTTGTACCACAAGGGAACCAGCTAAAACAACCAATACTCTTTTCAAAATAACCACAACAATATTTAACAACAAAATAACAAGGCTAAGTAGTCATAGAAATAATAATGCACATAGAACAAATTAAGGAAAGAATCAATTAAGTTGGGAAGAGGAAAGGGATCATGCTTAAAAGGCAATTTTGTGGTGCATAGATAATCATCACCTCACCTATACACCACACACATGCATTTCACATAGCAAACAAGTGGGGACTCCTATTCCCTCAAGTCAAAGTAAGACCAAACACTTACATCAATTTCGTAGGCCACTCACTGCTCAATTACGATTTTTCCTTTTGAATACACCTCGAACAAACTCAAATCTTTTCATAATCAACTTAATATCATTAATTAATGCTAAATGAACTAATTTTACTGAAAAATATAATTTTTCTAAGTTTTCTAAAATAAAGTGTAAACCCGACCCCGGGCCCGCTTGGTCTAAACTCGGGGTTCAGACCAAATTACGTTTACCCATTCACCCACGAACCCAAATATACAATTAGTTTTGAAATAGACCTCAATTCGATATAAAATTTTGATTTTTACAATTTCCTAATTCTATCCAAACCTTCGATTTTTACCATAAAAATTTTTAGTTTTTGATTTAAAAGTGATGAAAAACAATAAGGAATTGAAATATTAAGGTTTAGAATTGATTACCTATGACTTGAGGATGATAATTGGTGGAGAAAATCATTCCTAGGGCTGTGGGGTTCGAAAATTTGAAGAAGAAGACGTCTGTCCGTTTTATATATATTTTTCTGCCAGCTATTCTACCTCGTTTCTCATGCCAAACGATCCCGAAACTCGATTTTTATGTGTCCAACAGATTACTTGTGAAATTCTAGTCAAGTTAGACTTTTGAATCACTCAAATTGACCTTATAATGAAGGAGATATGTAGGTTTTAATATTTGCAAATAGTGCAGATTTTTAATACGCCGTCAGTGACAATTTCGTAATTAACCTGAAAAATCTGGCAACCATAGTTAAATGACCATAAAATACTCATACAATGTCCAAATCCAATGTTTCTTTTTGCTACATGTCCGTAATTACGATACGGATCTAATATTTCATTCAAAACAGAAATCGGAGCTCATTTGTTTAATATAATATCATTTATGCTTGAAGAAACGACATCGAAGCATAAGAAAGAACGAGCGCAACACAACCCAAACCTATTTGAAACTGACACGAGCCCTCGGAGCTTTAAAGCAAACATGCACGCAAGTCTAAAAGCTTCATACGGACTTGTTCGTGCGATCAAATCATTAAAATAACATGTAAAACTATGAACTAAACCTCAAAACTCATTATTTCCCGGAAGAACACTTATAGTTCATAACTTTTCAACCGGATGTCCGATTCACGTCAATCGAACTCCGTTTTTTTCACCAATTTCACAAGCAAGGCCTAAATATCATAACAAACCTATATCGAGCTCCGGAACCACAATACGGGTCTGATACCAACGGTTTCACACATTAATTCTTTTCTTTGTTTCATAAACATTTCTACAGAACAATTTCTTTCAAAAATTGATTTCTAAGGCTTGGGAACTCGGAATTCATTTCCGGGCATACGCCTGAGTTCCATATTTTACTGCGGACCTTCCGGGATCGTCAGAACACAGATCCGGATCTATTTACTCAAATGTTGACGAAAGTCAACTATAATCAAATTGAAATTCTAAAAATCACTATTTATCATATTTTCACATAAAAGCTTTCCGGTTTCACGTCCGGACTGCGCACGCAAATTGAGGTATTTAAATTTAGTCTTTTTATTGCTATTACGCATGGAATGGAGTCTAAATTCATAAAATGACCCATTGGGTCATCACAATAACGGAAGGTGACACCGAGGTCTGCGGATGTCGAGCAGGTATACCTTGAAGTCTGTGAAAAGCAACTAGTTAGTCAATCACTAGTGTCAAGCACGGGCAGACGTATCTGGATCTGCACAAAAGATATACATAAGCGTAGTAAGAGTACACCACAACGGTACCCAATAAGTATCAAGTCTAACCTCCGTAGAGTAGTGACGAGGCCAGGTCAAGACACCTACTAGCCAATATAAACGAAACAAAAATATGATAACAGGAAATAATGAAAAACGGAGAAATGGATACTAACTAAGTAGTGTAGTAACGTAAGCTACTGACAAAATGTTAAGCAAAAAGGTAACAAGAAGGAGACATATAGTGAGAACCAAAAATAATTAATTACGGACAAAACTGGTAAGACAAGGAACAATAAAAGAAGCAAGAATTATTCAACCAATAAATCTTTTCAATATTAAATGTACAACAAGAACCACAACCGAGGTACCGCCTCGTACTCACATTTCATATTTTCAATCGCAATCTTCCCTTATATTACCGCGTGAGCCTTACATTTAGTTTTAAAAATCATTATTCCTAAAATAGCTACACGCGTCTTATCCTACCTAATCTCACCGCGTGGATTCAAGTAGTTCCACTACTAGTATCAAGCGTATCAAGCCCGACTTACCTCACCGCATGCGTTTTAATCCCTAGCCTTATACCACCGCATGCGTATCAATATCACAACACAATCACAACTCGCACCACAAGTGCCTATATGCTACAACTTGCCACAAAGTCAACAATACCAATATTTTCACCACAAATAGCCCATGTCTCAACCATAACGTGTACAAGAATTCAACAATAACAAAATGAATGTGAATTTCTCAACAAGAATGATATCTCAACGATTATTGACTTCACCTTAATGTGATAACGATTTTTACAACTCCAAAACCAATAATTTAAGAAGAAGATATTACACGAAATAACAACTTCAAGTAAAGTAATTCAACAATTAAAGATGTAACAAGACAATAAGGAAGGCAATAACTTCTACTAAAGCATATAAGAGTAAAATAACAAGTAAGTGGTAGAACAAATACTAACAGTGTCAAATAAAGTATGTAAGGGTAGATTAACAAATGTGAGGGCAGATTGACAATAAGGGGTATAATTTGATATGAAAATTTAATTAAAGGCATGAAAAGAGTCTAATAACCTAAATCGGTCAAATATCACATATAGCCTGTGTGCCTAAATCTAACCAAAATTAACTTAATAATATCAAACAATGCAAGAGAAATCAATTACAATAGATAAAACTATGATATTTACACGTATCCCAAAAACTCCACAAAAGTCAATCTTGGGGATGCCCGGTAAAAACCTTTACCCATAACCCAACAAGTCCATATATGTGATTAGTTTTCAAATCCTAGTCCAAATTGACTCTCAAAACTCAAATCTTCATTTTTCAAAACTTGACAAAATTTCATCCTTGACTCTCATAAATTTGATATTAAATCTAAGATATAATCATGAAATATTGTTGGAAATTTATTAGAATCATTTACTCAATATTTGCAGAATCACCTCCTACTGAGTCTAGGATTCTAAGATGAGAAAAATGAAACTAAATCCCGACTTTCCAGCTCTTATGTTCAGTTGCAGAAGTCCCAATTGCGACACTGGGTTTGCATTTACAACCGTCGCAATTGCGTAAAAATTCTTGCAATTGCGGCACACAGACCAAGGGAAGTCATTGCAAATGCGATAGTGGGTTCGCATTACGAACCATGTTCCCTTCGCAAATGCGACCATAACTATCGCAAATGCGAACTCATCTACCAATCCCAGACTTAGCAATTGTGAATCAAGCATCGCAATTGGGACACCTGAGATCCCCCCGCTATGTTTGCAATTGGGAGGCTGGTGTTCGCAATTGCGACACTAGAGCACCAACACACCGGCAAGTTCAGTTTCAATACAAAACATTTCACGACACGTTCGAAGCTCATACGAGCCCATGGGGCTCCAAACCAAACATACGCACAAATCTAAAATATCATACGAACTCGCTCGCACGATAAAAACACAAACATCTAGAACTACGAATCGGACACCAAAACGCATGAATTTCAAAGTAATGTTCAAGAACTTCTTGAATTGCAACTAAGCATCTGAATCCTATCAAATCAATTCCAAATGATACCACATTTTGCAGACAAATTGTAAATAGCACAACAGACAAATTCCAAGTCCCACAGTCATATTCCGAACCCGATAGCCAAAAGTCATCCTACGGCCAAACGTCTAAACCTCAAATTGCTAATTTTCGGCAAAACAACACAAGTCAACATACGGACCTCCGAATTTGATTATGAGAAAACTCCCAAGTCCATAATCACGATATAAACATATCAAAGCCATCAAAACACCATTTCGGTGTTGTTTTCACAAAAATCAAAGTTTGATCAATTTAATTAACTTAGACTTATAAGATAAGAATCAAAGGGTCTAAATCAACCCAAAACCTTTCCGGAACGAAACCAAATAACCCCGTAAGTCATAAAATCAAAACTACACATGAGTGAGGCATCAAAAGGGGAAACGAGGCGCAAATATACAGAACGACGAGTCAGGTCGTTACATTCTCCTTCTCTTAAAGCAAATGTTCGTCCTCGAACGTGTATAGAGACATACCTGAAATGACGAAAAGGTTAGGATAACGACTCCCGCATGACGTGCTTGGTCTCCTAGGTTGCTTCCTCGACCGGATGGCCCCTCCATTGAACCTTCCCTGAAGCAATATTCTTTGAGCTCAACTTCCAGACCTGTCTGTTCAAGATAACCACCGGTTCGTCAATATAAGTCAAATCCTAGAGAACGAAATAACTAAAAAGGTTGTTAGAATCCCCATCTTCTAGAAGGATTATCTACAAAGCTATTCGTTTTTGTCCAATTGGACTGAAGTGAAGTCTAATACACGGGAAGGATCACCATAATACTTCTGGAGCATAGAAACATGGAAACATGGAATACCAGATGAACTACCGATATGCTGGGTGGAAATGCAAGCTCGCAAGCCACCTCCCCCACTCTCTCAAGGATCTCAAAAGGACAAATATACCTTGGGCAAAACTTTCCCTTCTTCCCAAACCTCATCACACATTTCATAGGTGAAACCTGTAGCAAAACCCTCTCTCCGACCATAAATGCTACATCACGAGCTCTCTGATCGGTATAACTCTTCTGCCTAGACTGTATTGTACGAAGCCGATCCTTGATCAACTTGACCTTATCCAAGGCATCTCGAACCAAATCCATGCCCAACAACCTAGCCTCACCCGACTCAAACCAACCAATTGGAGAATAACACCGTCTTCCATATAGGGCCTCCTAAGAAGCCATCTGAATACTCGATTGGTAGTTGTTGCTGTAGGCAAACTTTGCAAGCGGAAAGAACTAATACCAAGAACCCCCAAAATGCATAACACATGCACGAAACGTATCCTTTAATATATGAATGGTGCGCTTGGACTGTCCCTTTGTTTGGGGGTAAAATGTTGTACTCAACTCAACCTGTGTGCCTAACTCATGTGGCATAGCTCTCTAAAAATGCGATGTGAATTGCGTACCTGGATCGGAGATAATGGATACCGCCACACCATAGAGACAAAAAATCTCACAGATATAGATTTGAGCCAACTTCTAGGAAGAATATGTAGTCACCACCGGAATGAAATTAGCCGACTTAGTCAACATGTCCACAATCAGCCATACTACATCAAATTTCTTCAAAGTCCATCGGAGCCCAACAAAGAAATCCATGGTGACACGCTCCCATTTTCACTCTGAAATCTCAAGTCTCTGAAGCAAACCGCCTGACCTCTGATGCTCATACTTCACCTGCTGACAATTCAGGGACCGAGCCGCATACCCCACTATATCTTTCTTCATTTTCCTCCACCAATAGTTCTTCCTTAAATCCTGATACATCTTAGCGGCACTCGGATGAATGGAATACCACAAATATGGGCCTCCTCAAGGATCAACTCACGTAACCCATCTACATTGGGTACACAAATACGAGCCTACACCCGCAACACACCGTCATCTCTGATAGAAACCTCCTTGGCGTCGCCTATACCATATCCTTAAGGAAAAGCAAATGGGGGTCATCATACTGACGCTCTTTGATTCACTCATATAAAGAAGATCGAGAAAACACACAAGCAAGAATTAGGATGGGCTCCGAAACACCCAATCTAACAAAATGATTGTCCAAGGCCTGAACATCTATGTCTAGTGGTTTCTCTACTGCCGGTAAATATTCTAAACTGCCCATACTCTATGCCTTTAGATCAGGCACCGACCACCACATTGGCCTTCCCGGGATGGTACAAAATAGTGATACCATAGTCTTTAAGCAACTCTAACCATCTCCATTGCCGTAAATTAAGATCTTTCTACTTGAACAGATGTTGGAGACTCCGGTAGTCGATATAGACCTCACACGGGACACCGTACAAACAATGCCTCAAAATCATTAATGCATGAACAATATCTTCCAATTCCAAGTTATGCATGTGATAATTCATCTCATGAACCTTCAATTGCCGAGACACATAGGCAATCACCCTACCGTCTTCCATCAACAGCGCACCAAGCCCATCACGTGACACATCACAATACACAGTATAAGACCCTGAACCTGCAGGCAACACCATCACTAAGGCAGTAGTCAAGCAGTCTTGAGCTTTTGAAAGCTCTCCTCACAATCCTCAGACCATGTGAAAGGAGCACCCTTCTAGGTCAATTTAGTCATAACTGCAACAATGACTAAGAAACCCTCTAAGAAACGATGATAAATACCTTCCCAAACCAAGGAAACTCTGAATCTCAGTAGCTGTAGATGGCTTGGGTCTACTCTGAACTGCTTCAATCTTCTTCAAATCTGCCTTGATCCCCTCACTCGATTCCACATGACCCAAAGACCCCACCAAATCAAGCTAGAACTCACACTTTGAGAATTTTGTATACAATTTCTTCTCCCTCAAGGTCTGGAGTGCGATCCTCAAATGTTGATCATGATCCTTCCTATTGCGGGAGTAGACCAAGATGTCATCAATAAACACAATGACGAAAGAATCAAGATATGGTTGGAATACATTATTTATCAGGTGCATAAATGTTATTGGGAAGTTGGTCAGCTCAAATGACATCACAAGAAGCTCGTAGTGACCATACCGATTTCAGAAAGCAGTCTTCGGGGTATCTGGATCCCGAATCTTCAGATGTTGAATCCCTGACCTCAAATCAATCTTTGAGAACACTCTAGCACCATGTAGCTGGTCAAATAAGTCATTAATGTGCGATAATAGGTGCTTGTTTTTCACTGTAACCTTGTTTAACTATCTATAATCAATGCACATCTGCATAGAACCATCCTTCTTCTTCACAAATAGAACCGGAGCACCCCAAGGTGACACACTAGGCCGAATGAAAACCTTAAACAATCTAGTCTTACAACTGCTCCTTTAACGCATTCCACTCTACCAGTGCTATACGATACAGTGGGACATAAATAGGCCAAGTGCCCTGCAACAAGTCAATACCAAAATCGATATCTCTATCGGGCGGCATGCCCAGATGATCTGCTGGAAATATATCTGGGAAGTCTCTCACTACTAGAACTGACTCAACGGTAGGAACATCAACACTAACATCTCTATAAAAGCTAGATATGCATCACACCCTTTCTCAACCATTTACTAAGCCTTTAAAAACGACACAACCTTGCTAGAAATATAATCCAATGTACCCCTACCGCAGCAAACCTGGCATAACCAGTGTTACAATCATGGCATGAAAATCCAGAATAGCATGACCAGTCCCTGCCCAAGATCATATCAAAATCTACCATCTTGAGTAACAATAGATCAACTCTGGTCTCAAAACCACTAATAATAACTAAACACGATCGGTACACACAGTCTAGAATAATAGAATCTCCCACAGACATGGACACATAAATGGGAGAACTTAAAGAATCACGAGGTATATCCAAATATGGAGAAAAATAAGATGACACATATAAATAGGTGGATCCTGGATCAAATATGACTGATGCATCCCTATGACAAACCAGAACCATGCACGTGATGAGTGCATCTGATGTGACCGCCTCCGTACTACCCGGATAAACATATAATCTGACCTAGCCTCCCCTATAGGGCGACCTTTACCCGTCTGATCTCCACTCCGAGCTGGCGGTGCAGGTGGAGCAGCAACCATGGAATGTGAAGTCTGTGGACTAGGTGGAATTCGGGAGTTTGAGTAGTATGCGGAGGTGCACTCCTCCTAAGTCTGGGGCAGTCCCTCAACATATATGTAGTATCACCATACTAAAAATAAGCTCTCGGTCGGCGTGGTTGGTTAAGCTGACTCGGGCCTGGTTGGCTAGACTGACCGCTGAAGGCACTCGATGCAGGAGGTGCACTAGATAGTGGCTGAGAAAAGTGGGCAACCTGAGACCTCGGAATAGCCGGAGTACCACTAGAAAATGAAAGTGCTGAATGAACTGGACGACTCACATAGCCTTTTCCATGACGGGCTACAGTTGGGGCGCGGGCACCACTGTATCCTCCAGAGTCTCGAGGCCTCTAGGATTTCCTATCCTCTCTCTCACGGCCTCGCATACCCTCAACCTCTGCGCAATCTACACCACCTGGTTATATGGAGTATTTGTCTCCAATTCTCGATCCATGCTAAATCTAATGCCATAGTTGAGCGCCTCGTTGAATATGCAGACTCTTTCTCTAACTGTTGAAACCAAGACAGGCGCATGTCTGGAAAGCTCACTAAATCTAATGGCATACTTTAACACTGTCATGGTACCCTGACGTAGATCCTCAAACTCTGTGCACCATGAATACCAAAGAGTCTGGGGAACAAACTCTCTTAAGAACATCTCTGAAAATTGAGTCCATGTGAGTGAAGCTGCATCGGCTGGGGTACCCTCCATGTAAGTCTGCCACCATTGATACACTACTCCTGACAGCTGGAATGTGGTAAAAGCGACTACGCTCACCTCCATAATACTCATGGCGTGAATAACACAGTGGTATTTCTCTAGAAAGCCCTATGCATCCTCTATAGATAGGCCGCTGTAAGTAGGAGGATGATACTTCTTGAACCTCTCAAGTCTTTGCTGCTCCTGCTCATATGCTACTTCCTAACCTCAGAATGAACCGAAATAATAGGTTCTGCTGGCATAACCTCCTGAGATGTAGCTGGGGTAAGTGGAATCAACTTCGCATGAGCTAGAGTACCAAACATGCTCAAAAACTGTGCTAGGGTCTCCTGAAGTGCAGGGGTGACCACAAGCGCCTCGGGTGCTTGTCCTGCAACCGGAGCTACTAGAGGCTCCTCAGTCGCTGCTCTGGAATGTGCTCTAGCTTCACCACGTGCCCCTCCTCGGCCTCTGCCCCGGCCCCGGCCTCTCGCGGCTCTAGAAGGGGGCGCGAGTGTTTGATCGTCAGACCCAACATTGCATGTCCTCACCATCTGTGGGAGAATAGAAAGTCAAAGATTCAGATTTTGAAGTCAGCCAATTCGCACGATAAGGAATCAAAGATGTGGAATTTCCCTAACAGTTCCATACCACATGGATGATAAGTACAGACGTCTCCATACCGATCCGTAAGACTCAACTAAACCTGCTTGTGACTCGTAATACCTATGAACCTAGAGCTTTGATACCAACTTGTCACGATCCCAATTTTTCACCTTAGGATGTCGTGATGGCACCTAGTCTCTATGATTAGGTAAGCCTACCATTTAATAATAACTTAATAGAAATAACCAACGGAGATACTAGAATAAAACTGATAAACTCGTATTAATTCCCAAAATAGAACATCAACAATATAATTCAAAAAATCGGTGGAACAGAGTCATAAACTCTACAGAATATTCTAAAACCTCTACTACAACACTGTTAGATAAAGGAAATAACAATAATGAGAAGATAACGAAAGGTGACTCCGAGGCCTGCGGAAGTTGAGCAAGTATACCTAGAAGTCTTTGAAAGTAGCTAATCATTCAATCACTAGCTCCCAACACGGGTAGACGTGCCTGAATCTACACAAAAGATATGCAACAACATAGTATGAGTACGCCACAACGGTACCTAGTAAGTATCAAGCCTAAACTCGGTAGAGTAGTAACGAGGCCAGGTCAAGATACCTACTAGGATAAGATAAAAGGAACAAAAATATAATAACGAGAAATAATGGAAAATAGAGAAATGAATATTAACTAAGCAGTAACGTAAGCTAATGATAGAATTTTAAGCAAAAAGGTAACAAGAAGGAGACACATAGTGAGAATCACAAATAATCAATTACGGACAAAACTTGTAAGACAATGAAGAATAAAAGCAACAAGAACTGTTTAACCAATAAATCTTTTCAATATGAAGTTTACAACAAGAACCACAACCAAGGTACCGCCTCGTATTCACATTTCACAGTTTCAATCATAATCTTTCCTTATATCACCCCTTGAGCCTCATATTTAGTTTTGAAAATTATATTTTTCGAAATAGCTGCACGCGTTTTAGCCCACGTTATCTCACTGCGTGGCTTCAAGTAGTTCCCCATACTAGCAACATGCGTATCAAGCCCACCTTATTTCACTTCATACTTTCAACCCTAACCTTATACCACCACATGCGTATCAATTTTACAACACAATCACAACTCGAGCGACAAGTGCCCATATGCCACAACTTGCCACAAAGCGAATAACACCAATATTTCCACAACAAATAGCTCATGGCACAACCACAATGCAACAATAACAAAATGAATGTTTATTTCTCAATAATAGTGATGTATCAACAATTAACAACTTCAACTAATGTGATAATGGCTTTTACAACTCCAACACCAATAAATCAATAAGAAGATATTCCATGAAATAACAACTTCAAGTAAAGTAATTCAACGATTGAAGATGTAACAAGGCAATAAGGAAGGAAATAACTTCAACTATAGCATATAAGAGAAAAATAACAAGTAATAGGTAGAACAAGTATTAACAATGTCAAATAAAGTATGTAAGGGTAGATTAACAAATGTGAGAGTAGATTGACAATGAGGAGTATAAGATAATATTACAATTCAATTAAAGGCATGGAAAGAGTTTAATAACCTAAATCGGTCAAATACTACATATAGCCCGTGTGCCCACTTGTCACCTTGTGTACACAGATTTCATATAACACAAATAACACAACCAATCCAAACCCGAAGGGATAGATTCCTCACACAATGTTAGGCAAGATACTTACCTCACTAGGCCAACTCAACCCTCAAATATAGATTTTCCCCTAAAATTTGCCTCCACACGACTCAAATCTAACCAAAATTGACTTAATAACATCAAACAATGCAAGAGAAATCAATTACAATAGATAAAGCTAAGATCTTTACATAGTTCTCAAAAAGTCAACACCCCCGCCCCCGCCCCCTACCCGATAAAAACCTAGGTCCAAGGGTAGATTTCGACTACCCATAACCCGACGAATCCATATATGTGATTAGTTTTCATATCCAAGTCCAAATCAACTTTCAAAACTCAAATCTTGTTTTTTCAAAAATTTCAAAACAATTACCTCTTTCATTCTCATAAATTTGATGTTAAATCTCAGATATAATCATGAAATATTATCGGAAATTGATTATAATAATTTACCCAATGTTTATAGATGAAAATCCTCTATACAAATCGCCTCCTAGCGAGTCTAGGGTTCAAAGATGAGAAAAATGAGAATAAATCCCGACTTTCTAGCTCTTATGTTTAGTTGCAGATGTCGCAATTGTGAACCCTCTCAACTGCAAACCCTCGTGATTGTGAAGAAATTCTCGCAATTTCGGCATTGACAGACCAAGGGAAGTCATCGCAAATACGACTGAGGGTTCGCAATTTGCGAACCCTATTCCCTTCGCAAATGAAACCATAACCATCGCAAATGCGTACTCATCAACCCAACCCAGACTTCGCAATTGCGAACCATGCATCACAACTACGACACCTGAGACCCCCCTGCTATGTTCGCAATTGCAAGGATGGAGCTCGCAATTGCGACATCAGAGCACCAACAAACCAACAAGTCAGTTTCAGTCTAAAATATTCTACGACACGTCCGAAACACATCCGAGCCATCGGGGATCCAAACCAAATATCCACACAAGTCTAAAAACATCATACGGACTCGCTCGCATGTTAGAAACACAAAAATAATATCTAGATCTACGAATTAGACACCAAAACACATGAATTTCTAAGTAAAGTGCAAATTTCTAAAATCGCAACTAAGCGTCCGAATTCAATAGTCAAAAGCCAACCTATGGTCAAACTTCTAAACATCAAATTGCCAAGTTTAAGCAAAATAACACAAATCAACCTACAGACCTCCGAATTCAATTCTGGACATACGCCCAAGTCCAAAATAACGATACGAACTTATCAAAGACATCAAAATATCATTTCGGGATTGTTTTAACAAAAGTCAAGTTTTGTTAACATAATTAACTTAGGCTTTTAAGCCAATAATCAAAGGGTCTAAATAAACCCGAAACCCTCCCGGAATGAAACCAACCAACCTCCGTAAGTCATAAAATCAAAATTACACATGTGTGAGGCATCAAAAAGGGAAATGGGGTGTAAATACACAAAACAACTGGTGAGGTCATTACACCAAGTAATACATACTATGGCTATAATAATTTTTGTCATATAATTTCATAGAACTCTTTCACATTATTGCAAACTGACATTATTAAAAAGTGCAGGACTAGCTTTTATTCATTGGAAACATAGATAGCATCAATCAAGATGATGAAACTTGATGATCATTGATCAGCAAAAGTAGCAAAAGCAGGCGGCAGTAAGAAATCCATCTGCATGACAAGCTCCGTGAATAGCTCCCTCCCAATTGATGCATTGGTTGTTACAACCATCACTAATTAAGCATTCATCGAACCATGTTGTGCTGCGCCTTTCACAACCTATTGCTTCTGCCATTTGCATATATGTGCATAAAAGGGCGTAAAAGCTCAATGGTAAAGATAATACAGTAATTTTTTTAGATATTTAGCGTTTCTACGGCTAAAACAGCCTAAAAATACTCTTAATATAATACATATTATATTATCCATTTTAGGCCATGCTCGTATAGTTTCTACAGAAGTCCTCATATTGTTAAGTGTTAAAGTATAAAAGGGCAATTTAGTATTTTCCTGTTAGTCATTAGTTATTAAGTTAGTTAGGATTAGTAGTTAATTAACTAATTAGTTGAAACTAGTTAGTTAGTTAGATTAGCCTATATAAACTAATTATCTAAACTAAGTGTAAATACATTTGTTGTAATTCACATTTCTTCAATATTGAAAGCTCTGTCGTCTCTCTCTCTCTCTATACACTAACACTGTTCTTCAGGTTCTTCATCTTCTGCATCTTTATATCAGTTTCATCTACTTCTTCTCAGTTGAAATACAACATGGTATCAGAGCTGTACAAGTTAAGAGATTAAAGCTTGTAAATCGATCAACAAATTTAATTAAAAAATTGAGTGAAAACTCTGGTCACAGAAGTTCGAGAATTCATGGCGGCCATTGATGAACAATTGAGGTCAAATTCTACAAATCTGGGCACATGAGAGCAGAGTACTCAAAATTCTAGAAACCCAAGCACGAGAATGGACTACAATCATCCTTTGTTCTTGTCACCGGCCGATGTAAATGGAATTCAATTAATTTCATTTCAATTGATAGAGGTTGAAAATTATTCAATCAGGAATAGGTCAATGAGAGTTGCATTGTTAGGAAGAAACAAATTAGGCATGGTAGATGGTACATGCAAAAAAGAAAACTTTCCGATAACAATGGGAAATCACTAGGAAAGAGTCAATGCGATAGTTTTGTCTTGGATAATTATGGCTAAGGGATTGTTAGGAGGAATTGTGTATGCCTATAGTGCTGAAGCTATTTGGGAAGATTTATTAGAGAGGTTTAATGAGATTGATGGGTCAAGAACTTCCAATTTACATAAAGAAATTACAACTCTAACTCAAGGGACTGCCTCAGTTTCTGCATATTTTTCAAGACTCAAAGATTTGTGGGAAGCGTTTGAGGCATTAGTGACTGCTCCTGGGTGTGATTGTGAAACATCAAGAGATTTTGTGTTATACTTGTAACAACTGAAAATGTATCAGTTTTTAATGGGGTTAAATGATTAATACTCACAAGCTAGGAGTCAGATTTTAATGCGAAGCCCATTATCAATAGTGAATCAAGCATATGCGATGATAGTTAGTGATGAAAGTCAGAAGTCAATTGCAGTTGTGTCTGGTGTATTAAGAGCTAATCCTACTGCAATTTCTAGTAGCTATGATATGGTTATGTACTCAAGAAATGGTAATGGTCAGCCTTAAAGATTCAAGAAAAATTATAATATTCAGTGTGAAATCTGTAAGCTTAAAGGGCACAACAAAGAAAACTACTACAAAATTGTGGGAAATCCTGCAGATTTCAAGTTCAAAAAGAAAGGTTCTGGGCTCACTATCCTAATCATAGTGCAAATGCACTCAATGTACTCACAGATAACTCTCAGGCTAATCAGAATAATCTTATGACATTCAACTATGGGATGAACACAAATGTGGCAGAGCAGAATGCAAGCAATGGTCTCAGTCAAAAACCAAGTGCATATGGGGTGTCACTAGAGAACGCTGCGGCAAATCAATTAGGAAACTGCACTTTTACTAAGGATCATATGACCAGATTGTCCATATGCTAAACTAGATATCAATGCCTGCACTATATAATTCTGTAGCAAATCTAACAGGTACTCCTAAAGCACTACTACTTTCTGATGAATCTTATAATTGGATTATAGACACTGGAGCCACAAATCACATGGTTTCTGACATTGACATGTTAAATAAATCTTCAATAACTGAAATTGAAAAACCAAAAAAGTCTTCTTACCAAATGGTGATATAACACAAGTCACTCACATAGGTGCAAGCTCTTTATTAGATGATAATACAATTAATAATGTCTTTCATGTGCCACAATTCAAAAAGGCTACTAAGGAACAAAAGTGTTCAACAACTTTTTTCACTGATTTTTGCTTCTTCCAAGATCTCTTCACTGGGAAGGTGAGGGATATTGGTAAGAAAGAAGATGGGATCTACATCTTACTAAGACAAATAATGAAGAAGAATAAAAGGATTGCGTTAGTAGCCTCAAAAGTTGGAAACCTAGACAAGCAGTAGATATGGATATGTGGCGTAAAATACTTGGTCACATGTATACTATATGTTTACACAACATTTTAAATGTTAGTCTACCATTCATTAGAGAAAAGTTTAACAAATGCACTGTATGTCCTTGTGCTAAACAAACTAGGCTGTCTTTTCATTCTAGTAGTACTAAAAGTTCCTACTGTTGTTACATGATACATACCTACTTGTGGGGGTCTTACAAAGTTAATACATTTTATGGAAATAAATATTTTCTTACAATTGTTAATGATTACTCTAGAATGACTTGGATATTTTCACTTAAACAGAAATCTAATGTGCTTCTTTCATTACAACATTTTTTTAGTTATGTTAAGAATCAGTTTGATAAAATCGTAAAAATTATAAGAACCGATAATGGCATAGAGTTTATGAATTCAATATGTGATAATATGCTCAAGATCCTAGGGATTATTCATCACATAACTTGTGTTTATACCCCACAACAAAATGGGATAACTGAGAGAAAACATAGACATATACTTGAGGTAACTAGAGCTCTTAGATTTCAAGCTCATATTCCAATCAAATACTTGGGTCATTGTGTGCTAGCTACAATCTATTTGATATAGAATGCCTAGTTCAGTCATAGATAACATGACACCTTATGAAAAACTATATCAGAAAAAACCTTCACTAGAACACCTTAGAGTGTTGGGATGTTTATGCTATGCAAAAGTTGTGTAGGAACATGATAAACTTATGCCAAGAGCTATTAAGGCTGTTCATATGGGATATTCATAGGTCCAACAAGGCTATATTCTGTTTGATATTGTTAATCAAATTTTTTTTTGTTAGCAGAGATGTGACACTTAGGGAATACATATTCCCTTTCAGTTATAGGAACAAAACTGCAACACAACCACTATTTGTAGATCCTACTCCTCATATAGGGATAACACAAGATGTTATACCTGAGATTAGACTTACAAATAACCTTACAAACATCACAGCTCACCAACAGAATCAAAATCTTGAAGTAACAGAAACAGATATAAATATACCTTCACTAATATCAGATGATTAGGTACCCTCTCATCAGTTAGAACAAAATGTGGCAGACCAACAAATATCTCAAAAAATTCAACAAATTCAACCTCAAACAATGATTGTGAAAAAATCAATAAGAGACAAAAATCCACCTATATGGATGAAAGACTTTGTATCACTGAATATTCACACAGATGAACCTTATGCAATAAACAAATATCTAGGATATGATCAACTATCCTCCAAATATAAAGCTTATATGAGTGTGTTTTTCTTCTGTTATTGATCCTACAAACTATTCTGAAGCAGTAAAAGATCCTAGATGGGCGGAAGCAATGAACGAAGAAATAAAGGCACTTGAGAACGACAATACATGGGAAGTTGTTATACTACCAAAAGGAAAGAAACCTATAGGTTGTAAATGGATCTATAAGATCAAGTACAAAGCTACAAGTGAGATTGAAAGATTCAAGGCTAGACTCGTGGCAAAATGTTATAGTTAAAAAGAGGGGATTGATTACCAAGAAACAGTTTCACCTGCGGTGAAAATGGTAACTGTTAGAACAATTTTGGCAATAGCAGCAACAAAACAGTGGCATATACACCAAATGAATGTGTATAATGTCTTTCTTCAAGGAGATCTTCATGATGAATTTTACATGGATTTGCCCCAAGGATTTTCAAGTCAAGGGGAGAATAAAGCAGTATGCAGACTAATCAAATCCTTGTATGGGCTTAAACAAGCACCAAGATAATGGAATGCAAAATTATCTGAATCTTTGCTAAAATTTCTGTTCAGACAAAGACAATATGATCATTCTCTATATGTAAAAAGAATAAGTGAGGGAAGTATCATGGTACTGGTCTATGTTGATGATATGTTAATCACATGAGATAATTTGAAACTTATTGAAGAAACTAAGCAGTCTCTGCAGAAAGCCTTCAAGATGAAAGATCTGGGAGAGTTAAAGTATTTTTTAGGTATTGAATTTGCAAGGTCAAAGCATGTGATTGTTATGCATCAAAGAATATATGCACTAGAACTTATATGTGAAACTGGATTGTCAGCAGCTAAGCCTGCTGCAACTCTTATAGACACCAACATGAAGCTCACATCAAAGTTATATGATGAACATATTGGAAATAATATCAAATCAGAAGAAGATCCTCTAAGATCCTCTCACTGATCAACACGTTTATCAAAGTCTCATTGGAAAATTGATATATTTAACAATAACAAAACCTGACATATCATTTGGGGTACAAACATTAAGTTAGTTTCTTCAACAACCTAACAAGTCTCACATGGATGCAGCATTAAGGATTGTAAGATATATAAACAATCAGCCAGGTCAAGGAATTCTCCTGTCCAGCAAGTCCAGCAACATTATTTCTGCATATTGTGATGCAGATTGGGCTTCTTGTCCTCTTACCAAAAGACATGTAATTTGATTTCTTATTAAGATTGATGATTCTCTAGTTTCATGAAAATCTAAGAAACAAACTACCGTCTCTAAGAGTTCTGCAGTAGCTGAATACAGAAGCTTAGCAGCAAGCGTAGCAGAATTAATTTGGCTTATTGGACTAATGAAAGAAGTGGATACAGACATTAAACTACCAGTTAAAATACACTGTGACAGTAAGACAACTATTCAAATATCCGCTAATCTTGTTTATCATGTAAGGACCAAACAAATAGAAATAGATTGCCAATTTATAAGAGGAAAAGTTCAACAAGGTTTTGTAACAACCAAATATATTGCAACAAAGGATCAGCATGCATATTTACATACAAAAGGGCTTAGTAAAGTTCAACATGGGTATCTAAACTATAAGATAGGTGTCTTAAACATCTTTGCACCACCTAGCTTGAGGGGAGTGTTAAAGTATAAAATAGCAATTTAGTTTTTTCCTATTAGTCGTTAGTTATTAAGTTAGTTAGGATTAGTAGTTAATTAACTAATTAGTTGAAACTAGTTAGTTAGTTAGATTAGCCTATATAAACTAATTCTCTAAACTAATGTAAATACAATTTTTGTAATTCACACTTCTTCAATATCGAAAGCTCCGTCTTCTTTCTCTATACACTAACTCTGTTCTTCATGTTCTTCATCTTCTTCATCTTCTGCATCTTTATATCAGTTGAATCTACTTCTTCTTAGTTGAAATACAACATTAAGGGTATGCAACACCTTATAAATAAGTTTTTTTTTTCTACTTTCCGTGTTAGACTTTGTTCAAAGACGCCCAACTTTTAGAACTAGATAGTTCTATCTTTTGTAGTCAAACAGATATTGAAGTTTACTGTGATTCCAGTTATAAATTATTATATTTGGATAATCCCAATTATTATAACAACATTGATCGAGAAATGTGAAACGAGTATCGAGATTTACTTCAATACAAAATAATATCCATGTGATGTGGGTTTTATAATAATATGTTGGCTACTCACCAGTTGATGCGATAAGGAAGCAAAATAAGAGAGCAATAAGAGCAGCACACTGAACTTGAGATTTAGCCATATATATCTCCGAACTATATAATTTGATGATTCTTTGTGACAAAGTGAGTCTTTTAACTCTCTCATTTTATAGAGAGCTAATTGTTGAGACAAGAAATCACCAGCTAATAATGACTTATGAAACATACAAGGAAAAATACAGATTTAAAATTGTTAATTAGCCTTGGAAATGTCAGAAGACTCGTAGAATCTTATAATGTAATAATAAATTGACCTCTTGAATGTGTTTTAGCAAGAAAAAGACAAAGTGTCATCTAAATATTACTATACGCCACTAAAGTGAAAACACAGTTTCTTCCGCTATTTCCAAAGGTATATAATTTTAAATTTGTGTATTTCCTTGTATGTTTCACAATACATTGTTACCTGCTGATTTCATATGTCCACATTGTTACCTGCTGATTTCAGTTTTTAAGTTAGAATTAGCTTAGTAATACTCCCTCCGTTTCAATTAAGATGAGATAGTTTGACTAGGCACGGAGTTTAACAACAAAAAAATTTTTTGAAACTTGTGGTCTAAAAAGCTTAAGGGGTAAAAGCTTTTGGAGCCATGACGTTTGTGTGGTTATAAAAGTTATTCATTAAAGGTAAAGTGGGTAAATGAAGAGTTTAAAATTATATTATTTACAAATTTAAAAATATGTTATTTATTTTGAAATAGACTAAAAACAAAAGTACCTTATTTTAATTTGAATCAGAGGGAGTATTACATGATTCATAAACTCCCTTTTATGCATGGATCAAGAAAATGTTTAACTAAAATGAATTATTACATTAACTTTGTTAACTAATTCTATATCTCATTATGTACTCCGTAGCAGTAGTAATATAACCAAGAATTTAGAGACTTGATTAATGGTACTTCTTTGCAACTCAGGTATACTGAGAATCAGTGGCGGACGCAGGATCTTCGCAAAAGGGGTTCAAAAAGAAAAAAAGTTAAAAAGATGGTAGTTAGTGGTAATTGATCCTATGACTTTACACAAATTTTGAACCCGCTTGACCGCTAAGCAATACTTTTGGAATGTATCAAAGAGATTCAAAACTTAATATATAAAGGTAAAAACCGATTTTGCCTTACAAATACAGTGTAATTTTTCGGGATGAACCCCGTTCCACCCCCTAAATCTGCCCCTGCTGAGAACTTTATACTTGCAAATAAATTCAAATATTACATCATGGTATAGCTAGCGGTAGTATCGTAGAATTAACTTGGTGTTCATAATTATTAAATATATCATATAGACATCCATTTTATTATCTTAAACTCTGGTCTTCACATTATTGCAAATAGTATAAGAGAACAAAATAAAATCGAGCAATTTCCTCTGGTACAGTGTGTTTGAAATCTTGACGTCACAGTTGTGCAAGGGGAAAATCGGAAAGACCGATTTTGCCTTTGTCTTTGTGTTTGATAGCCTATCCGTGTAAGACTCGAGGCATAGTTCGGGGTCTGATTTCGGGCATCCTTTAGGTACGATTTCGAGGGAACATAGGCCCGGGACTAGCGCAAGCAAGTGGCCTGAATCGCCTGTGACTCATCTTCCTTTCGAGTTAAGGGAGCTCTTAATTCTCTCAGCTCAGAGCTAAACTTCTCGAGCTCCCCTTCGAGCCAAGCAAGCTCGTCGTTTAGCTTAGAAAATACTTGGCCATACACTTTCTTAGCCTACAATACAAAGGAAGACAGTTAAATGAGTAGAAGTGAGAATTCAGAATGACGGACAGTAAAACGTAAAAATCACCTGTTCCAGATGTCCCTCGGTCTCCTCAAAACTGACGGGGGCGTTGGGGTCGATCTCCTCTTCGATGCCATCAAACAATTCCTTGAATGCGTCGTCTTCCCCCCGAAAGATGTCTTCATTAGAGGCGCCCCTGTCCTGGGCGTCCCTTATCTCCCCGTAGGAAAAGGAAGGGCCTAAAGTAGAGTTGCACACTGCATCAATATCGAGCCTTTCGAACTCATCAAGGCGGGATGTGACATGTCCCGAGAATGGCTCGAGGACTGCAACCGAGCCTCCCTTCAAAGTCTTCTCCAAATGAGGGGGGACAACATCCCTTCTCAAACTCTCCGGCCCTATGGTCAGCAGCCTTCGAACTGACCACATTCCACATTACCCTCTGTGCTAAAGGATGGTCGTTCTCGTCTTCGTCTATGGTGCAAGGGCTCGTGGCAGGGACCGAAGTCGAGACCATAGATTTGGTCTTAGACTTGCGGGTCTTGGGTTTCTTAGCCTTAGGAGATCCCTCCAGTGCCTCTTTTCTCCTTTTCTTGCCTCTGCTGGGGTTTGAAGTTCCCTCTTCACCAGGAGGGGGCGGCTCATCAATAGTGTATCACTAAGCCCTACATATGAGAAGGCATATCAGAGATATTGCTTCAAAGGAAGCTCGTGTGAGGTCGACGAGAGAAAACTTACCATTATTCTTAGCTTGCCACCTCATCTGTTTCAAAATGCGCCAAGATCGCTCATTATACGGGAAAGCGGAATCCATTTGGTTGACCCATCCCGACAGATCCTAAATCGAGTCCGGATACCAAGCAGTAGTTGCATGATCAAAAGAGGTTTAGATAGAGAGAAAAGCGGGGAGGGGGGGGGGGATAGGGAATATCAGATGGTACTTACGCGCCATATTCAACTCCTCTGGAAAGGGCATCCTATCAGCAGGAATGATATCAGAGGTTCTCACTCTAATGAACCTGCTCATCCACCCCCGATCCCTACTTTCATCCGTGCTCGCAAAGAACGGCTTCGCAGACTGGTGTTGAAGTTTGATTAAGCCCCCGCAGAATAGGCGAGGGCTGTACAACCTTATAAAATGATCGAGGGTAAAGGTCATCCCCTCAATCCGATTGTTGAAAAATCAGAGCATATACACAATCCTCCAAAATGAAGGATAGATCTGGACGAGTGTCACCCGATATCGGTGAAAACAATTGAAGATCACCAGGTCTACTTATGGGGATGATGGTTCAACATGTCCCAAGGTGAAGGGATAGGTGTAAACACCAAGGAATCCCTCTTTGTAAGTTATTATACTCTCCTCATCATTGGGGATTTCAACTTGAACTGCCTCTCCCCAGCAACAGTCTTCTCGCACTCTCCCTACTTCAGGCACAACACTGATATACCTGGACATGGGCTCACACCGGCCCGATGTATTTGGAGGGTTGTCGATGGTGAGTTCAGAAACTGTTTCGAAATCATCGACCATCCAACGGTAGCTCCGAACCTCGACCTTGAGGACCCCCGAGGCCAGCATCGAACGCCCGATTTAAGACCTCCCGGTTTGCTTATTTTTTGATTTCATACTGCTTTTACCCTATTTGCTTCAATCGCACTTAGATCAACTGTCTAACAACTAGTACTAAAATAAATCGCATATTTTTAGAACCAAATAATCAAATATAATTGTAATTACCATTTTCTAGGTAAACAACTGTACCAATATTTTCATTATTGTTATTATAGTTTTTAATATATTTGTGTTTTCAACTTCAGCTTTCACTATGTCAAATTAAAACTTGAATTTCTAGCACTTGAACTCTCGAAAGAACAATTTTTTATGGGTTCTCGATATTGAAATTCACGTAGACGCTAAAGATCTTGTGTCGCGCCCCCCCCCTCCCCCCCTCCCCCCTTTTTCTTCTCCTTGCGGAAATTCGGGGTTTTCGACATTATTGGGACAACTCGTTTCCTTTTGGAAAAAAAGATATAAGGAATTGAAGAGTCGCCACCTAACGAATCAAGGTGCGTTAGGCCACCTATTACGGGTCATTTATAACACTAATTATATAACCATAGATTGGGTAAGGGCTTGAAGTTACTTCAAGGGGAAGGTGTTAGGCACCCCTCGAAGTCTACAATGGTGGGTCCCGGCCAAACTTACTTTGTGAATTAGTCAATTAACAAATAGACAGTCTAAGCACACATATGTAAAATGAGATTATTAGACATATAAGGAATCTAAGCACACATATGTAAATGGGGTAAAAGGGGGTCCTAAGTTATTTATCCTATAGGATCATATCCATGCAATGCCCGGTAATCACTCCTCAATGAGAGGATACACGTTGCATTAGCACACATATCATCATATCCTTTTCTACCCATTACCCCATCCCTTAGTGGTTATTGAGCGAGTTTTTTATTTAGCGAACTCTAAGTGTGCTGTTACCCGTCCCTTCCTTGTGGTCCTGGAGGAGTTTAGGACCTCTAAATATGGGCAGTTCTAGACAACCCCTAAGGTATTTAAAAGGGAAAAATCTAGGCGACAAACAAATAACAGGTAGGACAAGCGAATAGGGAAAAGCAGTTAAAGGCTCATGTTTACCTCCACATGTATATAGGCAAATAAACAGCACGTCTCAAACACAGATTTTGATAATTTTTTTAGAAAGATCTTAAGACAGGATGTCTAGGTGAATATCAATGCACATAACACTGTTTCAAAACCCAATGGCGGAATCCTAATCAGTTTGCCTACTGATTTTTAATCATATAAGACTTAGACAGTTTAAACAATCAAGACGAAGTTTTCAGTTTTTATGTAAAGGCATTAATAACCTAAGGCTTGCCTAGGCATGGGGACTATGTGCAATCACAATTACAGGATTTGCATAACAATTTGTAAATTGTTTAAACTACAAACATGTTGTTCTAAGTGACACAGATTTTAAAATGGTGATTTGTACCAGTTTATGTTCAGAAACATGACATCTATGTGTGGGGCTGTTTTTATACCTTTTCATGGAAAATTACTTATTTTAATCGAAGTAGGCATGTTCAAACAAATGAAAATAGAGTTCCTAAAAAACGTGGTATCTAATGCATGCAGGGATGACATTTTATTATGGTGAGATTTTTAACCTAGTAGCAGGATCTCTAAGTGAAATTATTAAACAAAAAATAAAGCATGGAATGGTGATAGTAAAGTATATTGAAATGTGAAGCCCTAAACAGGATATCTAATGCAGGTTTGACATGGTTAGCATGCAAATGAACACATTAATCCTAGAACTTGGCTTTTAATGCAGATTTGGAGAATATAAAGCCTAGAAATATGGTTTCTACCCAGTTTTACCCACAGTACCATATAACTAACCTCCCTTTTCACTAGTCACCTCAATATCTGTTTACAATTAATTATTACAGACCAATGATTGAATGAATTACATAAATAGAATAAAATTAGACTATAGGGAGCCTGAAGTAGGCCCAAAGCACACCTGGTAATTCCAGGACTTCAGTAATCTAAAATGCCAAGGATTTCATAGCCAAATTCATGTCCAGGTGTGTCAGAGTTCCCTAGGGACCTCAAGGATGCCGGGCAGTGCTCACACCCAAACTTTCATAGCAGGGATTGAATAAGTGTAGTGTGAAATGCCCAGCCCCAGTGTGCCAGAGTTCAAAGGAATCTCAAAAGGATCCCAAAGCAGTACACATATTGGAGGGGTAGAACTTAGGGACTTAGGAGATAAGTGATAGTTCTTGACATAGTTTTGAAAAGGTTTTGACAAGAAAACAGTATTGAAATGACTCATAAGTAAAGTGGTTTTTCTGAAAGAATAAAAAATTTATTTAATAGTAAAGTAGTTTGATAACAGTGGGAAAATACTTTTAAAATCAGCCAACAGCCTAGAACAATTAGGTCCAACATCATTCAACAACAATTTTCGCACAAGCGTTGTGGGGATTGGGTACACATAGAACACATCAGTATGTATAGGGAAGCATATAACAACAGGGTTCACCGAAGTTTTTGAAGAACTTTATAGGATTAACAAGTTGGTTAGAAAATAGGTGGTAGAGACATAAAACCGCCATGTAGAAAGACATATTAACACCGGACAAGTTAGAACACATAGACATAGTTACTTTGTATTATTAGACAACTTAGCAAAGTAGATCAAGCAAGAACATAAGTGAATAGACTAGGAAAACATCACAAGTATTTGTAGTTTAAACATGCTGACAGATTGAAACATGCTAGATAAAGCAGTAGGTAGGTTATTATAAATTAGACCTCCTAATCACAAATTAATCAGAACAGGATTCAACCATGCTTAGGTGAAGCAATAATGAAGAAATGTAGTTTAGGCATGCTAGTACATATTGGGCAAAGAAGATAGTAAACAGGAACATGATTGGAACGAATTAAAACAGTAATGAAACACATAGAGTTTTAGGCTTCTAAATTGAATCAGGACATACCAGTTAGGGAGAGAAAAACATAGATTACCGAGCAGATATTGTGCAATAGCTAGCCTTGGCTTACAGCCGGCTAGTTCAGTGCAAGTAGCAGAGAAGAACAAAGAGAGCTTAAGTGTAAGAGAGTTTTTGAACTTAATGTTCGTGTAAAAGTGAGAATAGAGGAGAGTATATATAGTAGTTGAGAGTTAACAAAGTAAGGTAAAGAAATCAGTTATTTATCAATTAATAAAATATACAGAATCAATCATGCATAAAATCAGTAAGATCTCCCCTAATTTAGGGGTAATCAATCAAGGGTAAAAAGCAGTAAATATATGTAAGGAAAGAATCAAGTAAGATTTAGGTACGGAGTAGGCAATTAGGGATAAATAAACAGGAGTTTAATTGAGGAAACAATTAGTGAAGAATCAGTAAATAACACAGTTAATCAAATAAGGTAAGAAAACTAAATAAGGTTGTATATAGAGGAAATAATCAAGAATCTACACATAGGTTTTAATAGGGCAAATCAGTGAATCAGAATTCAAACAAATAATACTGATTTAAAGAGGGAAATATGGGTTTCCAAATAAACAAATAGAGTGAATATAAACACATATAATCAGTAGAAAAAATCAAACCAGAAACCTTAATAGAGGCACATTAGGGTAAAATCGAAAGACATTCAAATCAAACGAAGGAGAAATCATGCGAATCAAAGCACAAAACAAAATCATGTAGCAAGTAACATCGACAAAATCATAATCCAAACAAAAATGTTAAAAAATTGAGGTTTTAGCTTGAGTTAGTTAGGGTCGAGGAAAACTCAACATAATCGGCCGTAAACACATAAGAATAGGAGATTAAACATTTAAAGTTAGAAAATGTTTTGAAGAAAAAGAATTTCAGGAAACCCTAGTTTAGGAATATAGAAAGCCACTTGAAAATCAGAAGATTTTCATAAAAATCATGTGAAATAAGTTCAACCCATCTCAGATCTGTACAGATCTGAGAAGTTCAAAGGGAAAAATTAGGGATTTTTTTTAATATAACACAAAGATGAAGAAATAAGCTTAGAAATCCATAGATTTAAGGCGAAATAAGAAGATCTTACTCGAAATGGAACCAGAATGGCCTGAAATAGGCAAGAAGGAGCCAAAGGTGTAATCCGACTAACCCTGGTCCCTTGAGGACCTTAGAGACGGAGATACCCAGCATATGAGAGGCCATTAGAGGCCTGAGGTGGTGAGAAACCACCATGAACAGCGGCGGATGAGTGACGACGAGGGAGAGTTAGGGTTAGGATTAGAGATCATCTGAGAGAGAAAGGGAAGGGGTGATGGAAGGTGAAAGGAAATGAGGGAATGAAAGTTTTGGGCGGGGGGGGGGGGGGGGGAAGTTTTAGGTTTTATTTTGGGTGGGGGGATGCGGCCCGTTTGAAAAAAATACCCC
>ML257839.1:13292-29901 GCA_005239495.1 Nicotiana undulata | reverse complement strand
TGAGTTTCTGTTTCACTCTTTTAAGTCTTTTGCATGCTTTATTTTTGAGGTTTTAGTTTTACCTCTGAGTTTTGCATTAAAATGCTTTAGATTATCCGCACCTTTTCGTAATAGGTACGATTTTGAAAGAGGGCCCTTTTCATTTTGATCGACACTTAATGAAGAAGACGTCTCAACTTCATAATGGTGTAATAATGCAATAGAGAGATAGGAATTTTTCACATGTTTAACAATGTTTTTGAAGAAAGCTTTTGTTTGAACTTTCACAACATTTTACATGTGTTTGATTATCGTCTAAAACTCATGTTGCAACTGTTTTCTTTGAACAAGTTTGATATACACTTGCATTTCGTAACTGTTTTTCTTATGTAACAGGTTTTTCGAGTTAATACAAGAGAATAATTGTTTTTCGTTCTTAACAATTTTTATAAAGGTAGGGTTTTTTTACCCTTAACTGTTTTCATTGATAACAATTTCCAATAATCACGAGGGAAATGCTTTTTCATCCGTAACTGTTTTATTCGATAACAGTTTTTCATATAAGTACAAGGATTTTGATTTTTCATCAGTAAGTATTTTATTTGATAATAGTTTTCTATACAAAGATTTCATAACTGTTTTTAGTTACAACAGTTTTTTGAATAAGTACAAAAGATGCTGATCTTTTATCCACAACTGTTTTTAGTTATAACAGTTTTCTTTTTGAATAAGTACAAAGATGTGCATTCCTTCCTCGTAGCTAATGTTTTGTATTTTAACCTGAACATACATTTATGAACATGTTCGAAGGTTTTATAGATCAGTCTTTGTGTTTTGAGTCTTTGGCTCTTTCGATTCTGCTCGTATCACTTGACTTGTTGGGTAGATGGATCTTCAGGATCGAGCTTTATCTTTTTGATAGTCTTCTTTGCTTCGTCTTTTCCTTCCATACTGTATAGTCCACCAAGTGTTCGAGCTTTGAAGGATGAAATCTCGAGTACTTGACTATTCCTTCCTTGTGGTCCTTTTCCTGAAAAGGAAAAACATACGGGACTCGAAGGTATATAGTTTTTAGATGATGACTGCTTAACACTTTAAAACGTCCATCAGAAAGTGTAGCCGTAGACCGGGAATTTAGTTACTTCCTCGCATCTTTGCAGGTCTAATATCATCATCGGGTGATGGGTTAGCTTTATGCCTATCATCTAAAATGGTTAGTAAAATTTTTAACTGTACAAGAAGAAAATCGAACATGTGATACCTGACCGGGGTTATTCCTTTTCCGTAGAAGTAATACTTCTTCAAATGGATGGCATTCCAGCTTGTTGGTAAGATCCTGGCATCCATAGCTTCCAGCTCATAGACACCCTTTCCAGCTATGCCTCAGACTTTGTAGGGTCCTTCCCAATTTGGACTTAATTTTCCCGCACTAGCTTCTTTTGTCGATTGAAAGACTTTTTTGAGGACGAAGTCCTCAATTACGAAGTATATGAGGTGAGCTTTACGGTTGTAATAACGTTCTATGATTTGTTTTTGGGCTGCCATCCGTATTAGTGCGACTTCTCTTCTTTGTTCGAGCAGATCCAGATTGGTTCTCAATTCGTCGTTGTTTACATCCTCCGTGGCTGTTGTAAACCTTATGCTTGGTTCGCCATTCTCCACAGGTATTAAGGCTTCTACGCCATAGATAAGTGTGAATAGAGTCTCTCCCGTGGCTATTTTTGAAGTTGTTCTGTAGGCCCATAGTACCGCTGGTAACTCATCAGGCCAATTTCCCTTGGCTTTCTCTAGCCGTTTCTTTAGGTTGTTGATGATGAATTTACTCGTTGATCCATCTTGACCATTAGCCACGGGCTGGTACGGCATTGAAGTAATCCGTTTGATTTGCCAGCTTTTGAAGAATTCTGTGATTTGTGTGCTTATGAATTGTGGGCCATTATCACACACGATCAGGTATTCCAAAGCTGCATATTATGTTTCGCCATAAGAAGATTTTAACTTCCTTTTCTTGCACTTGTTTGAAAGCTTTCGCCTTTACCCATTTTGTAAAAAAGTCGGTTAGCACGAGTAAGAACCGTACCTTTCCTTTAGCTCCGGGAAGGGGTCCCACGATATCCATGCCCCACTTCATGAATGGCCATGGTGATATTAGTGGGTGCAATAGTTCCGCTGGTAGATGCATGTTATTGGCAAACCATTGGCATTTATCGCATTTGATTATGAAGCTCTCAGCCTCTTCTTCCATCTTAGGCCAATATTACCCAGCGCTGATAAGGGTTTTGACCAAGGATCTCGCCCCTGCATGATTTCCACAGTGTCCTTTGTGGACTTCTCTCATCATGAACTTCATTTGATTAGGTCCGAGGCATTTATCTAAGGGACCTCTAAACATCTTGCGATATAATGAGTTGCGAATGAGGCAGTACCAGGCAGCTTTTTGGCGAAGTGCTTGAGCTGTTTTTTTGTCTTCAGGTACGATGCCATTCTGCAAAAAATTTAAAATTTCGTTTGTCCAATCCATGTTAAATTGTTGAAAGTTACCTCATTTGTCATGGTCTATTGCTGAATGAAATAGATGGACGACAATTGCATTGTCTTTCTTTGTAACTTCCATGGCTACTGCGAGGTTAGCCAATGCGTCTGCTTTCTCATTTTCCTCTCTAGGTATTTGTATAACCTTCCACGTTTTGAATTGTCTCAAGAGATCTTGTTGATTTTGTAGATATTTTTGCATCCGAGTCTCCCGAGCGATGTAAGTCCCCTGCATCTGGTTTACTACCAGTTGGGAGTCGCTCTTGATTACGATTTGCTCGATTGAGAGTTCTTGTGCCAGTTCTAGCCCTGCAATGATAGCTTGATACTCTGCTTCATTGTTAGTTATAGGATAACATTTGATAGCTTGTCGTGTCTTTTCACCCGTGGGTGATATTAAGACTATGCCTAAGCCGACACCTTTTACATTGGAAGAACCATTGGTAAATAAGGTCCATAGACCCGGATTAGCACCATTAAAGAGTTGTAACTCTTTTTCCACTTCAGGGACAATGCTATTATTAAAATCAGCGACAAAATCAGCTAAAATTTGAGACTTTATCGCACTCCTAGCTTGATATACTATGTCATGCTCGCTCAATTCTATGGCCCACTTAGCTAATCTTCCTGATAGTTCTTGTTTATGCAATAAATTTCTTAATGGATAAGAGGTCACAATAGTGATTGGATGACATTGAAAATATGGCCTCAACTTTCTAGATGCCGTGAGTAGAGCTAAGGCTAATTTCTATAGATGTGGATATCTAGTTTCAACATCTAGTAATGTCTTGCTTACATAATAAATAGGAGATTGTTTACCTTTATCTTCCCTTACCAATACTGCACTTACAACAATTTCTGCGACGACAAGGTAGACGTACATCTTCTCCCCTTTCTTTGGCTTTGATAGCAACGGGGGTTTTGATAGATAAGCCTTTAGATCCTTGAGAGCCCGTTGACATTTTTTAGTCCATTAGAACTGATTTTGCTTTTTGAGAACTGAAAAGAATTTAAAACATTTTTCATAAGACCTGGAAATAAATCTTCCTAAGGCTGCAATTCTTCCCGTTAGTCGTTGAACTTCTTTTTTGTTCGTAAGTATATCAGGTATTTGTTCTATAACTTTAATTTTAGCAGGATTTACCTCTGTTCCTCTATTTGATACAAGGAAACCCAAAAATTTACTGATTCCACGCCAAAAGCGCATTTTTTTGGATTTAATTTCATATTATACATGCGTAAAATTTCAAAGGTAATAGAGAGGTGCTGGAAATGGTCTTCCGCATGTGTTGATTTTACTAGATCGTCTTCCCCAGATGTTCTTGCATCTTGGTTACTAACCTCTAGTACGTGGCTCCAGCATTTCTTCAAGACAAAAGGCATGAATTTGTAACAATAAGTCCCCCTGTTTGTAATAAAGGAAGTTTTTTCCTCGTATGAGGGGTCCATTTTAATCTGATTGTAACCGGAATACGCATATAGGAAGCTTAACAATTCATGAACTGCAGTGGCATCAATCATTTGATCTATATGTGGTAATGAGAATAAATCCTTGGGGTATGCTTTATTTAAATCAGTGTAGTCTACGCATACTCTCCATTTACCATTCTTTTTAGGCACTACCACAGTGTTAGCTAACCAGTTAGGGTACGTTACCTCACGTATTGAACCAATTTTCAAGAGTTTTTTGTACCTCTTTGTCAATCACTTGGTTCTTAAACAGTCCTTGCTTTCTTTTCTTCTACTTAACAGGTATGAATGATGGATCTTCATTTACTTTATGAGTCATCACTTCTGGTGGAATACCTGGCATATCTAAATGGGACCACGTAAAGCAATTTGCGCTAGCCATTAAATAATTAATTAACTTACCTCTTCAACTTGGGCTCAACCTCGTGCCTATATCCATTTTCTGTTCAGGTTTTTGTTCAAACAATGGAATAGCTCCGAGTTCTTCTGTTGTTGTTTTGATGTGCTCGTCTTCTTCTGGTTCTTGAATGACATCCGGTTTGGAATCTACATCCGTGTGGTTTGATTCATCTTCCGTGGTAACTTGGTTTACCTTCTCGTGACTATCTTCTTCCATACATGTTCGAACAATAGGTTCTTCCGTACCTGTTTGGGTAATAATTGCTTCCATATCTGTTTTATCGGCAACTTCTGCCTAGGAGATTTCTCTATCTTTTGATTCTTCCATCTCTACTTTTTTGTTATAATGTACCACAAATTTTATATTCCTAGAGGTTTGCTGATCACCCCTAATCTGTTGGATTCCCCATTCAGAAGGGAATTTAATTACCTGATGTAATGTAGATGGTACTGCTTTCATGTCGTGGATCCATGGCCTTCCCATGATTACGTATCGATGACTTGGAATCTGGTGTTTTTGATTACTCCCTCAGCATAAGTGCTAAGTTCAATTTCTCCTTTGGTTATAACCGTAGAGTTATCGAACCCTGATATGGCTCGTGCCTTTGGGATCACCTGATTTCCCAAGAGCATTTCTTCCACGACTCTTAGCAAAATGATGTTGACTGAACTACCTGGATCAATCAACACTCTTTTAACGTTAGTTTCATGAATGAGTAAGGATATTACCAGAGCATCATTGTGGGGGAGCATTAGTCAATCAAAATCTGCATCATCAAAGGTTATATTGTCTGCGTCCGAGTGTTCTCGAACCCGCTTTCTGTGTGTAATTGTGAACTTCGTGGCTGTCTTGCAAACCACTCTGTTTACTTCTTCACCTCTGTGTATCACGTTGATAGTTCTTTTTGGAGATAGGGGTTTCGGGGGTTCATGCCTGTTTTTCATGTATGCCTGCTTACCTTTATCAGTAAACAATTTTATTAAGTAGCCCTGTTTCAATAATTGCTCTATTTCACCTTGTAAAAATCTGCAATCTGCAGTCCTATGTCCATGATCATTATGAAATTCACACCAGAAATCTGGGTTCCTTTTATTTGGGTTTGACCGCATTTCTTTAGGCCATCTAACCTTATCTCTCATATTTCTTAATATTGAAACTAGTTCAGAGGTACTTACATTGAAGGTGCGATCCCCAATTAGTGCATTACCTCTAGGTCGTTGATCTCGATCCTTTCTGGATCTAGATGAAGATGAACCCACATCTCTGCTTGGTGGTCTATATTTTGACCTAGTGTTTTCGAACCTAGGTCGAGTTTCACGCCTTGAGGGTCCCATATAAGAATCGTACCTGTTTTTACCTGATCTCCTATCTGATTCAGAGCGTTTGGATCTGGTATGATCTTCATCTTTCGAATGAGCAACGGTATCTTCTTCTATCCGAAGTTTAGTATCGTACCTGTTATTAACATCATTCCATGTTGTAGCTGGGAATTCTCTCAAGCTTTCCTTGAGTCTTCTCGTGGCTTCTGAGATTTTGTCATTTAGATTGCTCGCAAATGCCATGGCTGCCCAATTATTAAGCACCCGTGGTAGTAACATTCTTTCTCGCTGCAACCTGTCTACAAATTCACGGAGTAGTTCCGTGTCTCCTTGTTTTATTTTGAATATGTCCTCCATTCTTTTCTCGACTTTTTGTGCACCAGAGTGTGCTTTTATAAAAGAATCTGCAAGCTCAGCAAAAGAATCAATAGAGTTTTCAGGGAGAAGAGAATACCATGTTAATGCTCCTTTGGTAAGTGTTTCTCCAAATGTTTTGACTAGGATCGACTCAATATCTTGTTTTGTTAAGTCGTTGCCTTTCACTCCAGTAGTAAAAGCAGTCATGTGGTCGCGTGGGTCAATTGTACTGTCATACTTGGGGACATAAGGCATTTTGAACTTCTTGGGTACAGGCAAGGGTGTTGCGCTTGGTTTCCAAGGTTGTTGAGAATATCTATCAACATCAATGCCTTTGATAACAGGTGGTACTCCAGGAATTTGCTCGATTCGATCATTTTGTTCCTTTGCCTGTTTCTGCAAGGTTAGTAATAAAATTTGTAATTCAGAGTTATTAGTCATACCTGGTCTCGCTTCGAGAGATTGATTAGGAGTATCTTCCCTTGATGAGTTTACCAACCCAGATTGGGGATTTTCCACGGTGATGGTACTATTGGGAGGTGGTGTCAGTGATGTAGGTGATGCCGCTGGTAATCCCCTTGCGAATTCTTGCAGAGCCTGGCTCACATACTCTACAATCATTTGCTTCACTTTATCTTGTTCTACCGTTTGATAATTATCATTGACGTTGTTGTTGTTGTAAGATCTTTCTTGGGATTGTTCCCTTGAACCTCTTGGGATCCAGGGGGTGATGGACTCACATTTCGTTGCTGGTTATTGTCATTGGAGTTCGATATAGTTCAGAGGATATCGTTTGAAAAGTAAACAAAGATTATCAGAATTCCCGGTAGCGGAACCAATTTGTTTAACCAAAGAATTAGATCCCTCACCAAAGGTATTTTTAGGATGAACACAGGTTTATGATAATCAAGAAATAATGATAATTACAAATGAGTAAGTAAATAAGTAATAATAAGATGCACAGAATAGTAAAGTGTACTATGTTCGTAGTTCGGATGTCCCTTACAAGTTATCTTTTATTCCCTTATATAGGGAATTCCTCAATATGACGTCTTCTTCTTGTAATGATAACTCATTAATGACTAATTATTACATTAATGTAACGTTACAAAGAATAACCGTAACTGTTGCGTGAAGGTTGTGTAACGTGTGGATCATTAACTGAAGATCTCGGAATCTGCCCGTAGCTCTGTCCGGATCCATTCTGACCGTGTCTCTTCCTTGTCTCAATCAGGTTGAGTTTCCCGTAGCTGATTACCCCATAGGTATATTGTGTCGTGCCTCTTTTCCTCGCACCTCCTTATAGAATCATGTCCAGCTGTCATATTTTTCTTGATCCACGTAACTGGCCGAGTCATCAAGAATTATAATACGTGTGAAGCTCCTTTTTACCAATACACCCTAACCTTTCCATCCTTCTTAGGCATTGGAATGATGTTGGCTAACCATGTTGGGTATTCAACCACCCTGAGGACCTTGGCGTTGATTTGTTTAGTGACTTCCTCCTTGATTTCCAAACTCATATCAGGCTTGAACTTTCGGAGTTTCTACTTCACTGGCCGGCACATTGGATTGGTGGGAAACTTGTGAGCCACGATGGATGTTTATAGTCCGGTCATATCTCCATATGACCATGCAAATATGTCCTCATATTACTTCAAGAATTGTGTATACTCTTCATTCTCTGACGGTGATAAATGGATGCTGATGCGAGTATCCTTAGTAATTTTTGAGTCCCCCCAGTTGATTATCTCAGTCTTGTCCAGATTGGACTTACGCTTGTTCTCAAAGTCTTCTACCTCTTTGACATTTTCCTCAGATATGACATCTTCTTCCTCTGAATCACTATCCTTTTGTTGCGTTGTCTCATTGCATGTCACAGTCATTAGTTCATCAAGACAGGAAATAGTAATGCTGTATAGATAAAAGTATGAGAGAAAAACGATAATAATAAATACTGATTCGTTGAAACATAAAAGAGATTTTCAATAATTTAAACAAACGTTTTTGGAACACCGGAGATTTTATTTAAAACAGAAATGCAAAAAGGAAATCATTGGTAAACAAAATAAACCGTGCTTGTTCAGCCTTGCTACTTCGAGACTCATCGGGCCCTGGATGGTCTAGCAGTTCAGTTTCTGAGGAATGATCCCTTGCTCACAGCTTGGATTGTAGGGCCTTCCTCCTCCTCCTCCTCCTCCTCAACAATGACACAACATTCCATATTCTCGTCCTCCAAGAATAAGTTCCTTAAGGCTGCTAATGCTTCCTCCTCTTCTGACACCCATATGATGTCGGCTTGCGAGAATGTCTGTTCCAAGTGCGGTATGGGCTGCTCCAATGGATAGTAAGGACAGCGCCATGGTGGTGACCAATCATCGTACTCCTACAAGTGTACTGATAGCCTAGGACAAAGGTAGTGTCATGGCGCTTTAGCTGTATCGGCTCGGAGATTCCCTGAAGATTCTTACTGAGACCCTTGCAAGGTTTGAATTCGCTCCAATTCATTATTCTTTCGATTTTACTATCCCACCACTTATCCTTGTCCATTGCATTGACTCGCTCGATGTGGTGGTAAGTTTCTCCACCCAACCTTCTTCCTCCTTCAACTACCGGGATGGTCTGGCGATTGTAGACGGGGTTGCTCCCATCTCCATGGATGATTACCTCCTGATGGTTCCATTCGAATTTTGACCGCCTGATGCAAAGTCGATGCCACAGCCCCGGGACATGTATCCATGGTCGCCCTAACAACAGATTATAGGACGCGGATATATCTAACACCTGAAATTGAACCTCAAACCATGTAGGTCCCATCTGTAGACAGAGACTAATTTCTCCAATGGTGGACCTCTGAGACCCATCGAAATCCTTCACATTCATGGACCCCTCTTGTATTTCATACAATCCATTGCCCAATCTCTTTAGTGTTGTCAATGGTAAATGTTAAGGCTGGACCCTCCATCAATCAGAACCCTAGTAATAAAGTAATATTCACATTGCACAGTAATGTGCAGTGCCCTATTGTGACTCAAACCTTCAGGTGGTAGTTCGTTCTCGTGGAAAGTAATCTTGTGGCTTTCTAATACCTACCCCACCATGTTAGCCGTTTATCTTCTTGTGATGTTATCAGGCACATAAGCTTCATTCAACACTTTTGTTAGGGTACTCCTATGTGCTTCCAAATTCTGCAGCAATGATAAGATGGATATCTGGGCTGGTGTCTTGTTCAGGTGATCTATGACTGAGTACTCCTGGGCTTGCACCTTCCTCCAAAGGTCATCCGGTCTTGTCTCAATGACGGGAGGCTTGTTAGAAGCCTACCTTGCTGGACTCTCCTAAGTGCTCAGGTGTGTAGACCCTTCCAGTCCTAGTCATCCCCTGTGCAGCACCAGCTTCTTCTATCTTGATCTTTCCTTTCCTTCTAGCTTCAGCTACGTAATCCCAGGGCACAACCTTATTTTCAAAAGGCGACGTGGTGGATAGTGTTGCTGTAATTGGTGTGGCTACCCTTACTTCAAATGGAATAGGTGTCGTGGCAGGTGGCACTACTTCAACCTCAAATGGCACAACAGTGTCTGCAGAGGGTGCTACTTCAAACTCGAAGGGGACTGATGTGGTTACCCCAACCTCTCCTTATGGCTGAATCTGTACTATAATGAGATTAAGTGTAACCGCTAGCTTCTTAGGATCATCAACTTCTTTGATTAACTCGATTGACCCCTCTAGGTCCTATTCTTCATCCATTTCTATCATATTGACGCCTCCACCCCTGTGGTTTGGGAGGGGATCATTGCGGACATTAGGAGGAGCCTCCTTTGCTTGGATGGTTTTATTGTCAATCAAAGATGGGATTTTATCCTTCAACGGGCGGCATTTGTCAATGGTATGTCCCTATATGCCGAAATGGTACGCACATGTTTTGTTTGGATTGACCCATTGGGATGGATTCTTTGTGGCTACAGCAGGGATGGGAGTGATGTAACCAACAACTTTTAGCCTTACATACAACTGGTCAATGGGCTCAGCGATGGCGGTATATTGTTTGGGTGGCCTGCGGTCAAAGTTTGGTCGAGGTCTTGGGAAGTTTTGGCGAGCTGGAGATGATTGAAAGTGATACAGTTGGGAGTTGTACGTGTGATAGGCAGTGGATGGTTCGGAGTATTTTTGAGATGTGGGTTGATACGCAGGGGGAGGTGATGGTTGATATGTAGGTGGAGGTGCTTGGTATGCAAGTGTAGAGGTACGATACATTAGTGGAGATTTGGACCCCTGTGCAACCATTACCGTTCATGCGTTCTTCTTCTTAGATATGCCCCCAAACTGCAGTACTTTGTTGGTGCCTTGCAGAGCCTCAAAATTAGTGACCATTCCTCTCTTGATACCTTCTTCAAAATTTTCCCCAAGCTTGATGATGTCGGAGAACCTGTGATTTTCAATTATCATCAGCCTTTCATAATATTGTGGGTCATATTCCCTGGCAAAGAATTTGTTCATTTGCTCTTCGTCAAATGCCGGCCTGACCTTTGCTGCTTCCGACCTACAAAGAGTGGCATACTCGCGAAAAATTTCAGTGGGCTTATTTTTGACATTCTGGATGTAGAAGACGTCCGGTGCATTTTCTGTGTTGAATCTGAATCTGTCCATGAAATCTGATGCCATGCTCATCAAATTAGACCATTTCTTAGTATCCTGGTTGATGTACCAGTACAAAGCATACTTTTTAAGGCTCCTCATGAAACATTTCATTCGAATCTTCTCGTCTCTTCCAACTCGGCCAAGTTCCTGATGAGCATATCCTTGTCACTAGATTCCGGTGTATAAGAGACGGGTTGAGTGGAGTGGGGTAGAATCTCCACGTATATGGTATTGTTTTGGTGTCCTGGTGCTTGAGCACAGAGGTGATCGTTTGTGGAATTTTCTGGTTCGGGAATGATTGGTGGGGTGTTTCGTGCAGTATGGCAAGTGTTTTGTTGGTATTGCGGTGGGATGGTTTGATTTTGCGGTGGATTTATATGATGGTGAGTTGCAGGAGGATTCTATTTGTTGGGGGTATTCTGAGGTGGTTCGGGGTTTTGAGTGTTCGAGTGGCTGACATCTGGAACACTAAGTGAGAAGGACAGGTTTGCTTGGTTCCGAACATGTTCAAGTTCTCCTTGAAGTTTCAACAGCCTTTGTTAAAGTTGTGACACATCATCATTCTGGACCCGAGTACCCCGATTGTCAGAAGCCTCTGGTGTTCCACTAATGTAGTGTTTTCCTTTCTGATGTTATTCAAGTCTTCCATTTTTGCTTTGCCCTTGGCTTTAGGTGGACTAGGAGGAGGAGAATATGGAGGGCCCCCAGATCTTGTATGGTATGCTGATGGTGCCAGAATGAACGAACCAACCTTTGGGGAAGAGGAATAATAAAAAAGAAATAAAAAATAAAAACAAAAGGTAGCCAAGTCAGTGAGGATTATGACAAAAGTATTTGCAGTATTTAAACACATATTTCAGAATTGTAAACGTGTCCTAATTTTGGAGCCTCGTAGTGCCCGAGGTAGGCCTACGACAAGTTGATTTAGAGAACTTAGATGCCAAAATGCCTCACTTCATTAATATAAAATAGACGAATCCCAAAACGATGCTAAAATAACAATAAGAAATAAGTTACTAATGGCACTTGGCCTTATTACATTTATGAAAGAAAAAGTAAATCTAGCCTATTTGGTCCCAGAAGGACCTTCCCCAGATTCGACATTCTTGATTCCATCGAACAATTTTCCCAGCTTGCGCAGTCCCAGCAACAGGTATGCTCTAGCCAAATTCCCTTCTTTATTCCCCTCAGTGTTCTGGCAATCCTCGATCCTTTTTATGACCTTTCCCTCTAACTCCACAATACCTCACTCTAGATATTCCAACTTCCTATTGGAAAGTATAGCCATCTCTTTCCATTCCTCGATCAGCCGTTTGTTGGTTTCAAGTTTTTCTCGGTGCTCATTCTCAAAATCATGGACCTTTTTGCGCAGTCGGTTGTACTTGACCTGAGCCTCAGCATATTCATCTATGATTCTATTGCCTCGACTGATTCCTGGACTCACCGCCCCATATAAGTCGTCCTCCAACCATGACGGATAGAGAGGCGCACATCCATATTGTTACTTGTTTGGTTCAATAGTATTCTTCTCCATGATGATTTTGCAGTTCCGCATGTGTTGAGCTTGGCACTTATAGGGGACATCGCCGTCCTGGAAATCTGCCTTAAAATGACCCATCTTTGCAACCCTTAGTACAACTTGTTTCCTACCTGTCTGCCTCATGACTCGGAGAGGAACGTAAGAATATATACCTCTCTTTGGCAGTTTCCGGCTGAGCAAATTTGTCTGAAATGTAGGTCATCCGCTTGGGGTGACGGAAAGCAATGTGGTCATTTGAAGCCCTTCGTGGAAGTTCCTCATGATATTGGCTTATTTGAAGATATTCTGAGAGCCACAATTGAAACAACAAGTTACAACCCTCAAAATGTGTCACGCCCAACCTTGGGAGGCGTGGCTGGCACCCGGTGCCAAACTGGCCCGAGCGAACCACTATGTAACTTGTTTGTTCTTTTTTTAACTATCAGGGGCCAACATGGCCACAACTCATAATGTACAATTCCAATTGGAAACAAGCGATGTACTAATGAATCATTTTTCTTAAAGCATGAATGCATATGGGCCGTCAAGGCCTCTAACATACTATACAAACTGAAACCCTGTCTACAAAGCCTCTAAAAGTACATAAACATAAAAAAATGTCGGGACAGGGCCCCGCCATACTAGTCAAAGCATGTCCCAATTATACTGACCAAATAGGAAACTCCGGAGTGAGTGGAGTGCACCAACACCTTTCGCTGAGCTGATAGCCTACTAGGAGGACTGTCAACCTGTCTATCGGAACCTGCGGGCATGAAACGCAGTGTCCCCTGGCAAAGGGACGTCAGTACGAATAAAGTACCGAGTATGTAAGGCTGGTCAATATAAATATGAATAATAATGTAAAGAGAGGTAGAGAGGATACAACCTGTAACATCTGAGTGCTTCTAACAGACAATAACATGAAATGCATGATACATATATACACATAATCTTTTTAAAACATCCGCCTCTATGGGCATCATCATCATCATAGAACATTCGCCTCTGTGGGCATCATCATCATCATATCATACCCGGCCTCAAAGAGGACTCGGTAAACTCAACTGATCAGTGGTTGCTCAATAGGTGCCATACCAGGCCGACTATAGCGCGGCTCGGTAGAGTAAAATAGATACATATATATAATGCATGCAGGACTCATTGGAATCATGTTCTGAAAATTACGGAGTGACGTAAGGTTGATATTCTCCGTACACATCATTTGGGATAACTCTTCATCGAAAATCTTATAAGAATCCGGAGTACCAACAACATTGATAACATAAGAATAAGAGAAGCAACCTAAACATCAATTGTTCCATAAGAAGGGAAACAATGTAAGTACTGCTAGCTTCTAAGAGTAGAGTATCTTTGGAAGCTCATTCATTGCATTATGNCCCAACCTCAAGCTACGCAAATGTCACAACTCCTTAATCTACAATAAGAGAAACGACACTATCGTTATCGTTTAAGCGTCATAACTATTATGTATCGACCACAACCTATTTTACGATGAAATGGACAGCACCTCCCCTATTTATATGACTTCACACAAGTCAAAAAAATCACCTAACATCCCAAACAACATCAATAATAATCATATTGAGCCTCCCAAAACAGTCCACACACAACCTAATCACTTCACACATAGGACGACCACCGTAGTCATGTCAAACGACCCGGAAATGTTACAACGAACGACCAGCTCACAACCCTACATCTATATGGTGTTTCTCCACACCCTTACTCCTCAAAAACTCCACAAAACATTATTAAAACACGCATCCCAACAGTAATACAAAACAGTCCGCTACAAGTCAAATAACTCGAACTCACGACTTCAGATCACCGTCCCGTGAGTTCTAACTATTAGGAAACACATTTATCAACCTTCCTTGATATTTAAGAACTTAAATACAGATATTAGATGTTTCTTAACTATGAAGTAACTTAAAACTCTAACTACAAAGAAAAAGGAGAGGTAGTATAATGACACTTACGTCGTAGGGATAGTTTTGATGTTATAGCTTCTCGATTTCATGCCCGGAATGATAATATTCTTTGAAACCCTAGAACATAGCTTGAGGTTATGTTCATGGGTGATATCTGGTCGTTTTATGCTGAAATATGAAGAGAAAGCCGACCTAAGACACACATATATATATATATATATATATATATATATATATATATATCTATTTTGGAAAAAGTCAAAGAGGTGCTAGCTTGGCAACATAGGATTGGTCCATCTTCCGACGCTTATATCTTTTTATCCCGATGTCATATGAATGAACAGTTAAGAGCGTAGGAAACTAAATTCATAGACCTTCAATTGGTTATATAATATGTCCCTATATGACCTCATATAACACATGAAATATATTGCGCAACAAGCTCTAGTGATCCACCTACTTGTCATATATGATGTCTGCGCAGTCTCGCGAAACTGAAAATATCTCTCTACACCTACGTCGTATCGATGAACGGTTCAAAGCATTGGAAACTATACTTGTAGATCTTCAGATTGGTAGGTAGATCATCCCCTAATTCCACGTATAGAGGGATAAAATCTTAGTTACATTTGACCTAATGTTAAGCACATTATGAGTGTAGCTTGTGAAGACCTTTGCCAACTTTTGTTCCACCAGTTGCTTGACTTCAAAACGTAGAACACAACTATCATACGATAAAAATTAACTCATATCATAACCTCCTTATCATGTAATGAACCATAGTCTCACCCTAAACTACATGTTGTAACATTCCAAACACGTCGACTTTCGATGAAACTTATTTTCTTTAATTTGTTTAGCTTCTAAGATTTCCAACCCTCTTGGTACTCGTTATTCATGATCTTAAATATTTGTAACCTTCAATGTAACATGATTAACTTACTTTATATTCCATCAAATATAATCTTATTTCTGTGCTTACATCAATTAACTTACGATTTACTCTCACGTACGAAAACATGGGGTGTAACATCATTCCCCCCTTTAGAACATTTGTCCTCGAATGTTGACTAATGCACTTTTCCATATCTTAAGCAATAACTCTTACGAATAATTTGATATTGTCTTTGCCATCTAGGGAGTTGTTCCGTGAATAAATCCGAAAGCTAGAACATTCCCCCCTTTAGGCCTCTTTCTCACACCACGACTTGTGGTCGAATTCCTTTCAATGTCGTAACTATTTATACCTTCTTTCAAGCAGCCTAGAGAATTATAATCTTGAATGTGTGCCAATGCGACTCTTATCTCCTTTTTTTTTTATTTCTTATTAGCTTTTAACCTATCTTTAGGATTCGCTTGGTGAACATATATTGTACTATGACAAGCTGTCCCTCTGGGCATATATAGGTGTACTAAAGTTCTTTGTTTGGTATTTTGTTGAACTTACGACTATTGCTATATCTTGTTTCATAGCCTCAGTTATCTATGCTTATGGATTTACCACTACTAGGTAGGTCATACTATACCATAACTCTTACTTCGGTTTATTATTATGTAGACTTGCCACCCAACTCCAGGTTTTTCTCTCACCGCTTATGGTATATGTATAAATCTAAGCCATTCAATGCTTCCTTATTACCGTCCATGTTAATAATGACAGCATAATCTCATCTCATACTTTGTAACTTTCATCCATTCATTGTTGATTCACCTTAATATTGATCTATAATCTACCACTGATAATTTAAAATCTCTTATGTAATATATCGTCACTAGGGCTTACGTCTCATCGGGGAACATATGAAGTGATTTTCCTGATTCACTTAGGGACAATACTATAATGCAATAACTGTATTTCATAGCATCCCAATGTACTTCCTCCTATGGGGGTATTCTACTCACGTGTAGTTCATGAAATCCTTGTTCTCAAAATTATTACTCAATCAAAGGTCTAAACGTCATCCTCTTATCATTTATCACAATTACACCCTTAATTTATTATTATGGTAGCATTCTATCTCTTCTAAATGCTCCTAGTTTTAAACTCATTTGAGTTCACTCATGCTATACTGAGCTTTTTATAACTGTATGAAAACCATCAGCTCTCTTGTTGTGATGGGTTTAATCCCGAGGAATTACCTATTTTCGTCACCTTCTCACTCACATTTCCTTATCCTTACTCCTGCCTAGCTAAACCCTTGTTGCTTTACCATACTTTAGCTTGCGACCTACGCACATCTACTTATACTACTCGTAACCTTCCTTTCATCATATTAGCACCATAGATTTCCTTTCACGCCTTCTCAATTGTCTTAAATGTAAACAATTACTTTTCCTGGTCGTTCTGCCACTTGCTGCATGGATACTTGGCCTATCTTAGTGCCCATGAATACGGGAGTTCCCTATAACTCATATGATCTCAATTATCAACTTTTGATTGATT
>ML257839.1:2931-13043 GCA_005239495.1 Nicotiana undulata | reverse complement strand
TTAGTTACTTACCTCCATGCCCTTGTGCTTGTAGGGTTTCTTCTGAATTGAAATTTCAGTTATCTCCATTGTGGCACTCTCTTTTATTTCCGAAACACTTATATTGTACTTCTACTACCCCAACTCCTATCTAAATATTTCTCGAGGATTATGTTTATCTTGCATGATCTACTGATTTGCCTATATCCTCCTATCTAGCCATAACTAGGCTCTTCCTTAATCAACTACTGACTACCCATTGGTTAACTCTCATATCTTTATTTTATGTAACGCCTCTTGGGTTATATCTTTTGTCTTAACTTACCTCTCATACGGGATCCTTATGTATCAAACGTTCATTCACACTTATTTATCAATATCATCGAGTGTGAAACCCTTATTGATTCTCCCCTGCATCATGCTTGCATAATGTTCTGGAGTTATATTATATCTGTAGGATATGAATAAATGCAATCTTATTCCTTTCACCTTTTTACCACATTCTTCCTTTACCATTCGATATTTACGTCTTCATCTTTGGCATTTTGTTTCTACATCTTCACAGACATTATTCGCCTTGCGGTAACCCTTCTACACCAGGTATAATTGAATTTCGTACACACAAGGGTGACACATGGTATAACTGGAACATTTAGTCCCTTAATCTTAACTCTGCTCACAGTGCTTACCTTAGGGAAGCGTCTTTGTGAATGACCTTTAAAGGTTATTCTTCTATTGTTCATTCTGTTATTGTCGAAACACTATCTTTGAAACGATGTCGACTATTACCAATTCCTTTGATTCCTAATTCATGTTCGCTTTTTTTTTCTTGTTTACTATCCCATACTAATTTCTGTTACTTGGGGGATCAACCTTTCCTTATGGTAATCACGTGTGAGTCACCAACTCATTTCTCAAAATGAGGGTATGGCTTTATGGCTTATACTTTTGTATTGTCTCAAGGCCAGTCTCCTCTCATTTTTTTTTTCTTCACTTGACTATAGACTTTATCATTATACCATATTTTGATTTACCGCTATCACTCATTTATCACCTCTTACTCATAATGATTCATTTACTCTGTTCTTATTCTCATGCTAATATCTTTGTCTATCGCCCTGTTATAAAGACTTTAACATGACGTTATTTCACATTTAGCTCCCCCTGCTTCATATCACTGGCTCTTCGGGACGCCTAACATTCTTCTTCTTTTTTTTTTTTTTTTTTTACTAGTGGCTGGAGTCATACTAAGGCAAATATTTATCCCTTCTAGGATCCTAGTTCCTATCTTCTGAAATTTCTGAATATTCTATTATTCATATCTGATTGTTCTATTCTAGAGTGACCATATGGCTATCTCCAAATGAGAACTATTACCATGTTCTGCACTACCCTTCAAAAATATTAAATAATGATAACAATCTATCCATAATTTTCGGTTACTCTAACCCTAGCTGGATCCTGATATCCTATCCTTCTCTTAAATTTATTTCAGTTAGCTCCCATAGTGCATAATTGATATTGGTATGGACAATTGTAGATATCTCTGTTACCGTTGAAAGTAACTAAAAAATGCTTATAGTTCTCTGCCTAAATTATAAATACTGATAATATTTATTAACTAGGTAACTCGTACCCTTCTTTATCTTGTTTCTTTTACTTGCTAAAACTCGTATCTACCTTCTGATTCTCTTATTTCTTTTTCTTACTATATGGGTAGATAGACATTCTTTCCTTAGAGCTCCTTATTAAGAAACTAACACATCTTAGTACACACATGATCTGCTGAAGCCCTCACATTTACTCATCATAAACATGATGCAAAATTGAGTTCCTCTGACTCAACTCTTCCACAGCCACATTGCAATCTCTTACCATCCATCTTTCAAGATGTATGCATCGTCGTATTATAAATAAGATAGAATTGAGGAAATTGAGTTCTTACGATTGAGCTCTACCACACGATCTAGAGTAAGAAGAAAGAGTAACAGTCCTAAATGCCCTGTAGCCTCTTGCTTATAAGTGTGGTGCACAACACACCCATAAACAAGACTCTACTAGACACGGCTCATAGACAACCCCTAGGATAGACCTGCTCTAATACCAAGTTTGTCACGCCCAACCTTGGGAGGCGTGGCTGGCACCTGGTGCAAAACTGGCCCGAGCGAACCACTATGTGACTCGTTCGTTCCTTTTTTTAACTATCATGGGCCAACATGGCCACAACTCATAATGTACAATTGCAAGTGGAAAACAATGTTGTATTAATGCATCATTTTTCTTAAAACATGAATGCATATGGGTCGTCAAGGACTCTGACATACTATACAAACTGAACCCCTGTCTACAAAGCCTCTAAGAGTACATAAACATCAAAAAAGGTCAGGACAGGGCCCCGCCATACTAGTCAATGCATGTCCCAATTATACTGACCAAATTGGCAACTCTGGAGCAAGTGGAGTGCAGCAACATCTTCCGCTGAGCTGATAGCCTACTAGGAGGACTTTCAACCTGTCTATCGGAACCTGCGGGCATGAAACGCAGCATCCCCAGGCAAAAAGACTTCAGTACGAATAAAGTACTGAGTATGTAAGGCTGGTCAATATAAATATGAACAATAATGTAAAGAGAGGTAGAGAAGATACAACCTGTAACATCTGAGTGCTTCTAAGAGACAGTAACATGAAATGCATGATACATATATATACATAATCTTTTAAAACATCCGCCTCTGTGGGCATCATCATCATCATAGAACATTCGCCTCTGTGGGCATCATCATTATCATATCATACCCGGCCTCAAAGAGGACTCGGTAAACCCAACTGATCAGTGGTTGAACAATAGGTGCCATACCCGGCCGACTATAGTGCGGCTCGGCAAAGTAAAATAGATACCTATATATAATGCATGCAGGACTCATTGGAATCATGTTCTGAACATTACGGAGTGACGTAAGGTCGATATTCTCAGTACACATCATTAGGGCTAACTCTTCATCGAGAATCTTATAAGAATCCGGAGTACCAACAACATTGATAACATAAGAATAAGAGAAGCAACCTCAACATCAATTGTTCCATAAGAAGGGAAACAATGTAAGTACTGCTAGCTTCTAAGAGTAGAGTATCTTTGGAAGCTCGTTCATTGCATTATGTACATTCAGAGTCGTGAAAAAGAAGGAAAGGGATAGCCTCACATACCTTGTATATACTGCCCCAACCTCAAGCTACGCAAATGTCACAACTCCTTAATCTACAATAAGAGAAACGACACTATCGTTATCGTTTAAGCGTCATAACTATTATGTATCGACCACAACCTATTTTACGATGAAACGGACAGCACCTCCCCTATTTATATGACTTCACACAAGTCAAAACAATCACCTAACAGCCCAAACAACATCAATAATAATCATATTGAGCCTCCCAAAACAGTCCACACACAACCTAATCACTTCACACATAAGACGACCACCGTAGTCGTGTCAAACGACCCGGAAATGTTACAACGAATGACCAGATCACAACCATACATCTATATGGTGTTTCTCCACAACCTTCCTCCTCCAAAACTCCACAAAACATTATTAAAACACGCAACCCAACAGCAATACAAAACAGTCCGCTACAAGTCAAATAACTCGAACTCACGGCTTCTGATCACCGTCCCGTGAGTTCTAACTATTAGGAAACACATTTATCAACCTTCCTTGATATTTAAGAACTTAAGTATAGATATTAGACGTTTCTTAACTATGAAGTAACTTCCAAAATTCTAACTACAAAGAAAAAGGAGAGGCGGTATAATGACACTTACGTCGTAGGGATCGTTTTGATGTTATTGCTTCTCGATTTCATGCCCGGAATGATAATATTATTTGAAACCCTATAACATAGCTTGAGGTTATGTTTATGGGTTATATCTGGTCGTTTTATTCTGAAATATGAAGAGTAAGCCGACCTAAGACACATATATATCTATTTTGGAAAAAGTCAAAGAGGTGCTAGCTTGGCACCCTAGGATTGGTCCATCTTCCGACACTTATATCTTTTTATCCCGATGTCATATGAACGAACGGTTAAGAGCGTCGGAAACTAAATTCCAAGACCTTCAACTGGGTATATAATATGTCCCTATATGACCTCATATAACACATGAAATCTATTGCTCAGAAAGCTCTAGTGATCCACCTACTTGTCATATATGATGTCTACGCAGTCTCACAAAACTGAAAATGTCTATCTACACCTACGTCGTATCGATGAACGGTTCAATGCATTGGAAACTAGACTTGTAGATATTAAATTTGGTAGGTAGATCATCCCCTATTTCCAAGTATATTGGGAGAAAATCTCAGTTACATTTGACCTAATGTTAAGCACATTATGAGTGTAGCTTGTGAAGACCTTTGCCAACTTTTGTTCCACCAGTTGCTCGACTTCAAACCGTAGAACACAACTATCATACGATAAAAATTAACTCATATCATAACCTCCTTATCATGTAATGAACCATAGTCTCACCCTAAACTACATGTTATAACATTCCAAACTCGTCGACTTTCGACGAAACTTATTTTCTTCAATTGGTTTAGCTTCTAAGATTTCCAACCCTCTTGGTACTCGTTATTCATGATCTTAAATATTTTTAACCTCCAATGTAACATGATTAAATTACTTTATATTCCATAAAATATAATCTTATTTCTGAGCTTACATCAATTGACTTACGATGTACTCTCACGTACGAAAATATGGGGTGTAACAAAATGTTTACCCCTCTTTGACCACGCTCCAAGGCTCGGTAAATGTCAGCTAAGATCATAGGGACAAAGCTGAAGGTCTGTCCATCGATCCTTTATATCAAGGCCCTGGCTACCATGTCTAGTCTAGTATGAATCCTTTCCCTCTTTGTCGGGAACACAATCATTCCCAAAAAGCATACAATAAACACGAATACCCTGCGGTAGATGTTACCTAAAGATGTGATGGCAAACTCGTCATGATAGGTACGATATGATTTGATGTAACCGTATCATTCATAGAGTTATTTGAAAGGTTTGTAGGATTTTTTCAGACACTCCAGCTCAGCATTTTTCTTCGACCCAATCATTTTCATAAACCCTTTGCCCGTACTATTCTCAGGCACCAACAACCCATGGCTTTCCCAAGCTAGTCCAGCTAGTCCTCCTATCTCTTCTAAAAGCGGCGTCATTTCAATATTCCCAAAAGGGAATACATCTTTTCACTATCCCAAAAAAATGTAGCGGCCTCAATCAGCATATTGTTCGGTTGGATGTCCAGAAGAGACGATAAATTACCAGATGCTTCTTCACGTGTTTCTTATCACTTGAAGGAAGGTCTTCCCACCAGTATAGGAGCATTGGTGGAATATTGTTGACCATATCGAATCTGGGGACCTCGTGCCTCATTTTCTGCAAGACAAAAAATGGTTAGGCCCTTTCCCCCACCAGAGTCAACTGTTTATACACTTATGATTAGCATATTGGCATTTAGCTCTTCAATTTAATGCACATAATGTGACTATATCCGTTGGGATTATGAAAACCCCGGTGGACTTTCAAATAAGGCTTGTATTAAAGGGTTAGTGTGCGGACGACACATTAACCTGGCTAGGTTTGACCATGATGCATGCACAATATAACAGGAGTAAGGTTTCTATGAGGTTCTAGACGGGCACCCCCGAGCGGACAATTTGAGGGGGAAAGTTAGGGAACCATCGACTGCACCGCTGATCGACTGATTTTACCGCAAATAAGCCTTTCCGAATTTTGGGGGTGATATAAATTGGAAGAGTACAACCATTCATCAAGTGTTGCTATATGATTTGTATAGGCACGAGTGGAGTATGATGTCGAGCATGATTATGCAGCACTAAATAAGCAATAAACAGCATGTTGTCACGTATTTGCACATTATGAAAGCGATAAATACAACAGTTATAATTGAAAGCGGTTACAGAAGAAAATAAAGAAATATGTCAGTTTCATTTTGAAAAAAAAAATACTTGAGAAAATAAACAATTAATTGCACATAAAGGGGAAAGGGAAAGGGTGCAAGTATTAACAAAGTAAGGCACATGTAGACAAATTCACAAAGCATTTTGTTATGCTAAAAGCCTAGGATTCCCCAGCAGAGGCGCCATGTTGTTGCCCCCCCCCCCCACCCCCTTTCTTCTCTTTGCGGATAGTCAGGGTTTTCGACATTATTGGGACAACTCATTTCCTTTTGGGAAAAAGGATATAAGGAATTGAAGAGTCGCCACCTAACGAATTAAGGTGTGTTAGGGCACCTATTACGGGTCATGTATAACACTAATTGTACAACCATAGATTGGGTAAGGGCTTGAAGTTACTTCAAGGGGAAGGTGTTAGGCACCCCTCAAAGTCCACAACGGTGGGTCCCAGCCAAACTTACTTTGTGAATTGGTCAATTAACAAATAGACAGTCTAAGCACACAAATGTAAAATGAGATTATTAGACAGATAAGCAATCTAAGCACACATGTAAATGGGGTGAAAGGGGGTCCTAAGTTAATTATCCTATAGGTTCATATCCATGTAATGTCCGGTAATCACTCCTCAATGAGGGGATACACGTTGCATTAGCGCAGAGGTCATCATATTCTTTTCTACCCATTACCCCACCCCTTAGTGGTTATTGAGCGAGTTTTTTATTTAACGAACTCTAAGCATGATGTTACCTGTCCCTTCCTTGTGGTCGTGGAGGAGTTTAGGACATCTAAATCTAGGAAGTTCTAGACAACCCCTAAGGTATTTAAAAGAGAAAAATCGAGGCGACAAACAAATAAAAGGTAGGACAAGCAAATACGGAAAAGAAGTTAAAGGCTCATGTTTACCTCCAAATGTATATAGGCAAATAAACAGCCCGTCTCAAACACAGATTCAAATAATTGTTTGAGAAAGATCCTAAGACAGGATGTCTAGGTGAAACTCAATGGCGAAATCCTAATCAGTTTGCCTACTGATTTGGAATCCTGTAAGATTTAGATAGTTTAAACAATCAAGACAAAGTTTCCAGTTTTTATGTAAAGGAATTAATCACCTAAGGCTTGCCTAGGCGTGAGGACTAGGTGCAATCACAATTACAGGAGCTTCTTAACAATTTGTAAATTGTTTGAACTACAAACATGTTGTTCTAAGTGACACATATTTCAAAAAGGTGATTTGTACCAGTTTATGTTCAAAAACATGACATCTATGAGTGGGGCTATTTTTATACCTTTTCATGGACAATTACTTATTTTAATCGAAGTAGTCATGTTCAAACAAATGAAAATAGGGTTCCTAAAAAACGTGGTATCTAATGCATGCATGGATGACATTTTATTATGGTGAGATTATTAACCTAGTAGCAGGAACTCTAAGTGAAATTATTAAAGCAAACTTATAGCATGGAATGGTTATAGTAAAGTATACTGAAATAATAAACGTGAAGCCCTAAACAAGATATCATATACTGGTTTGACATGGTTAACATGCAAATGAACACATTAATCCTAGAACATGGCTTTTCATGCAGATTTGCATTATATAAAGCCTAGAAATATGGTTTCTACCTAGATTTACCCACAGTACCATACAACTACCCTCCCTTTTCACTAGTCACCCCAATATCTGTTTACAATTAATTATTATAGACCAATGATTGAATGGATTACATAAATGGAATAAAATTAGACTATAGGGAGCCTAAATTAGGCCCAAAGCACACCTGGTAATGTCAGGCCTTCAGTAATCTCAAATGCTGAACTTGAGATTCTGGATGTAAAAGGCGTCCAGTGCATTTTCCGTGTTGAACTTGAATCGGTCCATGAAATCTGGTGCCATGCTCACCAAATTCGACCACTTCTTACTTTCCTAGTTGATGTACCAAGACAAAGCATCCTCTGTAAGCCTCCTCACGAACAATTTCATCCGGATCTTCTCGTCTCTTCCAACTCCGACCAATTTGTCACAATAGGTCCTCAGATGGACCCTGGGGTCACCAGTTCCGTGGAACATTTCGAACTTGGGAGGTTTGTACCCCTCTAGCAGTTCCACATCAGACTGTATACAGAGATCTTCGTAATACAATCCTTCGATCCCCTTACCTCCTTCCACGCCTTGAACTCGACTAGTCAATCTCTTGAGTTCTTCGGCCAAGTTCCTGATGAGAATATCATTGTCACGAGATTGCGGTGTATAAGAGACGGGTTGAGTGGAGTGGGGTAGAGTCTCCACGTATATGGGTATTTTTTGGTCGCCTGGTGCTTGAGAACAGAGGTGATCATTTGTGAAATTTTGTGGTTCGGGAATAATTGGTGGGGTGTTTCGTAGAGTATGGCAAGTTTTTTGTTGGTATTGCGGTGGTATAGTTTGATTTTGCGGTGGAGTTGTATAATGATGAGTTGTAGGAGGATTCTTTTTTTGGGGGTATTAGGAGGTGGTGCGGGGTTTTGAGTGTTCGGGCGGATGATATCCGGAACACTAAGTGAGAAGGACAGGTTTGCTAAGTTCCGTACATGTTCAAGTTCTACTTGAAGTTTCAACAACATTTGTTAAAGTTGTGACACATCATCATTCTGGACCCGAGTACCCCGACTGTGAGAAGCCTCTGGATGTTCCACTGATGTAGTGTTTTCCTTTATGATGTTATTTAAGTCTTCCATTTTTGCTTTGCCCTTGCCTTTAGGTGGAGTAGGAGGAGGAGAAGGTGGAGGGCCCCTGGATCTTGTATGGTATGCTGATGATGCCAGAATGCACGAACCAACCTTTGGGGAAGGGGAATAATCAAAATGAAATAAAAAATAAAAACAAAAGGTAGCCAAGTCAGTGAGGACTATGACAAAGGTATTTGCAGTATTTCAACACATATTGTAGATTTGTAAACGTGTCCTAATTTGGGGGCCTCGTTGTGTCCGAGGTAGGCCTAGCGACAAGTTGATTTAGAGAACTTAGATGCCAAAATTCGTCACTTCATTAATATAAAATAGACGAATCACAAAACGATGCTAAAATAACAATAAGAAATAAGTTACTAATGGCACTTGGCCTTGTTATTTTTATGAAAGAAAAAGTAAATCTAGCCTATTTGGTCCTAGAAGGACCTTCCCCAGATTCGACATTCTTGATTCCATCGAACAAATTTCCCAGCTTACGCAGTCCCAGCAACAGGTATGCTCTAGCCAAATTCCCTCCTTTATTCCCCTCAGTGTTCTGGCAATCCTCGATCATTTTTATTACCTTACCCTCAACTCCGCAATACCTCACTCCAGATATTCCAACTTCCTATTGGAAAGGATAGCCATCTCTTTCCATTCCTCGATTAACCTTTTGTTGGTTTCATGTTTTTCCCGGTGCTCATTCTCAAAATGTCACGACCCAAAACCGGTCCAGGTCGCGATGGTAACGGCGAGGCTAGGCAAGCCAACGAACAACAATAACAATGAAAGTGCGGAATAAAATAACAACATAGGGTAAGGCCGCAGAAACAAGTTGAACCACAACTAGGCCCAATACATGTACAACCCCGATAACTACAACAAGTGTGTGCCAGGACTAGTGTCACAGTGTCAACGGGCGGCTACATAGATAAAACAACTGAAATATACATATACAAAATGTACAAGCCGCAGTCTGGAACAAAAGACTGAGCAAAATGAAACTAGAAGGCTCCAGAGGTGCTGTCAGGTTGACGCCAAGAAGACAGCTCACCGTATGGAGTGACACCGCGATCAGTATCTATCAGCAAGCGGATGACCAGACGGACCAGCCTCAAGACCTGCACAATCAAGTGCAGAAAAAGAAAGAAAGTGCAGCATGAGTACATATAAACAAATATGTACCCAGTGAGTATCCCGTCTAAACTCGTAAAGAGTAGTGACGAGAGGTAGAATACATACTCACTAAGGTCCAGTACATAATGAAATAAAATACATGCTGAGCAATAAATCATGTGAGAAAGTACATCAAGTATAAGAACATGTAAGCAACAATCAGTAACTGATCTCAAACATAGTCTTCCTTTGTAAGCTATTCATAGTTATATTACTTGTTCTCTTTCTCATTTTCCGAAATGACTTATCTTTAGTCTCAATTGCTCACT
>ML257836.1:0-24313 GCA_005239495.1 Nicotiana undulata | reverse complement strand
ACTTCCCCCCCCCCTTCCCCCCCGACTTCCTGTTTTTCTTTTGCCCCCCCCCCCCCCCTCCCCCCCTCCAAACACTAATGTTTTCAGGACTCTACTTTCTTCAAAAATTTAATTATTCTTTTAAAAATTCACACAAAATCAAAGGAACTAATATGTTGTATTACTTTTTTACGCAAAAATAATGTTGAAATTTGTGCTCCATAACTAAAAAGAAAATACTATTTTTTGGTTAAAAAAGAAAGTACTCTTTCTACGACATGAAAATGAAGTACTTACTTTATTGAAATAAAAGAAAATACTTTTTCTATATCATGAAAAGAAAATACTCATTTTGTTGAAATGAAAGAAACTATTTTTCTACATCATGAAAAGAAAATATTCATTTTGTTGAAATGAAAGAAAATACTAATTTTGTTGAAATGAAAGAAAATACTCATTTTGTTGAAATGAAAGAAAATATTTTTCTACATCATGAAAAGAAAATATTTTCTTATTGAAATAATATAAAGTTCTTTTTCTACGTCATGATTTTTTTTTGTTAAAATGTAATAAATATTTTTTACTATATCATTTTGTTGAAATGAAAGAAAATATTTCTTTTACATAATGAAAAGAAATTATTTTCTTTGTTAAAATAAAAAAAAATTATATCATGAAAAGAATTACTCATTTGTTGAAATGAAAAAAAAGTACTCTATCTATAACATGAAAAAAATACCATTAATAATATTTCTATTTAGGATGAGGTAGGGGGTTGTGGGCGGGGTGGGGGTGGAGTGGATGGGGTGGGGTGGGTGGAGTGGAGTGGATTGGCGGGGATAGGAAATATGGTGGAGAAGGTTAGAAAAGAGTATTGAAAAATATTTTTCCCTTCTCTTGATAGGAAAAACATTTTTCTCCGATTGGAGGAAATTGAGTTCATGAGAAAAATATTTTCCAAAACATTTAAGCCAACCAAACATGGGATTATTAAAATAAAAAAAACCAAACATGGGAAAATTGAAAAACATTTTCCGGAAAATATTTTCCTTCGTACCAAACACGTCCAAATTCTCTTTACGTGCTATAGTCATGATTATCTTTACTGTTATTAGAATATAGTATTGACTATTTGCTTAGCCGTAAAACAGTACAGTGGAATTTTTATGTGATTTATAGACAGGTGAAATAATTTGATCCTAAGATAATAGATTAATTAGACAAAAGTAATACTTAGCGTTGAAATGGAGATAAAATAACAGAAATAGCAATTCCAGGAACAGGGCTCCCGGAAACAATAGCAACGATGTTAGTCAACAAAAAGATAGAACTATATTAAGCTTTGAACAGAGTGTAGTGTGTGTTTGCCAGAAATTCCGTGTCTTCTCTAATGATAATAAGCTCACTATTTATAGTTGTACCTAGGGAACAAAGTCCTAGATCAAGCCTCTATTTAATGGCAATTATGAGGGTCATTGAAGAAAGTATAATGACAGGCAGTGAATGCCATATTTCTTGTAACGGGCCATGTATTTTATGTTGTAGAATATTCCTCACTAAATGCTACCGGGTGGCAAGCATTTATTTTATCTTTATGAGTATCATTTTCTCAGGATCGTTGCGTTCGGTTTCAACTATCTTCTGTCTTCGGCTCCACATGTCACATCCTCATGCAATCATTTAATATAAACTTATTTTATCCTATACAGATAGCCCCCCTACTTTCTGATGGCATAACTCTGTGTCACTGAGAAGTTGGTAGAGATACATTTCTTGGTGAAAAATTCTCGGACACCCTCTAAAATGTTTCTGATGGTTGATTAGACGTACGTCACTCCGCATTCAATGCCCAGAACACGCATCATCCCATTATTCAATATTGTTTTTGCCGGTTACCGAGGTAATTATAGCCACGATTTTAGTTGCTTATTCCTTTACTTATACGCATAAAACTTCTTCATTTACACGTCATAATTCTTCAAACTTTCTCAAACTCTCTTCATCCAACTCGTACTTTGTATACAACCTCTCTTTAACCTTCTTCTTAAGAGAAAAGCTTTTCCTTCTTTTCTAATAAAAATGACTTCTTTTTCTAAAAGTCCTAGTTCCTCAAAGACCAAAGGTAGAGCCGATGAGGCTGCTCCTCCTACGGTGAGCACCATCATCCCCAGAAGTCTTGTCACAACTAAAGACTTCGAAGAGAAATTTCCTTCTGCTAACCCTCGTACATGGGTCGTTAGCGTATACCCTCTTCCATCCGTCCTTCTAGTATTCCTGCTGTGAAGGAAGAAAGCAATTGCCAAGATTTAGACATTATCGCTCCCAACCTGGCAGAGCGGATAACCTTACCCAGGAAGGGTTTTACGTACTACTATACATATCCCTTTACTTTGGGGGCATTTTCTTTAAGCGGTGAGCTTGACAACGTCATCGTGGAGTTTTTCATCCGATACCAAGTATGTTTGGCTCAAGTAAGTCCTTCTGTGTGAAGGACAGTCATTTGTCTTCGACGTCTGTGCTAGGAGACGGAAGATGAGCTAACCCTAGCTCGATTGATGAACCTTTATTCCCTCAAGATCTTACGCAGGGGAATGATAAATTTCAAGAAGAGTGGCAACCATGCTCTGCTATCTAGTATGGATGATGACAACGACTGTGAGTGGATGGGACGGTTTGTTGCAGTCTGCACTCGTAAGTTCCTCGTTTATCTTTTTTTTCATAAAAGATCATCTCATATCATTGTTGACCCTTCTTCTTTTGCCTGTTTTACCAACTCGATGGGTACCACCTAGGGTTGAAGGCTTGAACCAGTGGGTCCAAAAAATCTTGGACGTCATTACGCCCGACACCCTCACGTGGAAAGAATTGGCCCTTAAATACGGACGGAAGGCCAAAATTCATGGTAAATTGGAGTCATCTCGTATTTACTTCTTATATAAGGAAGTTGATTAACCTTTCTCTTTTAATGAATTCCGGCCTACCCTAGGGGTTCAGTTGTCAACCTTGAGGAGGACATTTTGGCTAGTCATGTTGATGCAACGAGGTTGCTGCAGGAAGCTATTACCCAAATAGGTGTCTCCCAGCTTGCTTCTGGTGCAAGTTCTTCTTCTCAGAGTCCCCAGCCGGAGAAAAAATGACCAAAAATAAGACATTCCTCCGCGGACGGGGGAAGAATAAGAGGGCGAATAATTTCGCCCCGAGTCATCTCCGGAAGTTGTGGTGACGAGCCCCCCGCCCGGGCTGGTCATAGACACCGTGATGATTGAAGATCATGGGGAAGCCAGCGAGGAGGGGGGATTTTATACATAGAAGACGCCGACCTTTCTCAGCTCAACATGATGCTGAATATGCTAAGTTACTTACACCAACCGAGGACGATGCCTCGGTGCTATGGGGGAGTTTGAGATGGTGGAAAATGCCAACTCCCATTTACAGATCCCGGTCGTTGCAGACGGTACTATGAGACTGAGTACCAGGTCTTTACTGTCTCCAGTTGATGAACAACCGACAATCAGCACTGCGCTTGCCGCAACCATTTTCATCCTTCAATGCCATCAACTTCATCTCCTTCTTCACCAACTCTTCATCTACCACCAACAACTGCTACATCATCTCCACCAGCCGCATCTGTCCGAGAAGAGGATGTTCCTCTCCCCTAGTCCTCAGTTCATGGGAACTTGGCAAAAAATTACCCCCCCCCCCCAGAAGATCCACAAAAGAGGATGAGCGTTACTTTATTGGTCTCTACTGGATGGAATCTGCTATCCCGGTTGGTGGAACTTGCTAACTATCTGAAGCCTTTGGCTTCAGAAAAAGATATGGAAAATATACAAGCTCTCTTGGTAGAATTGAACAATGCCATGCATACCACCACAACGATATATGTTTCGTTTCCTTCGTTATCTCTTCTATCTTTAATATAGTAGTATTTTGAGTTTGTCTTTTCTGTTTTTAAGGCCAATTTCTTTGCTTCTGAGGGCCTCCAAAGGTTGATTCGAGATAAGAAGGAACTTACCTCCGAGCGGGATCAACTTTTGGCCGAGGGGGACCAAATTGTTGCTCACCTATCAGAGCTGGAAGCGAAAGTTGTTGTGGCTATTGTGTTGGAGGCTCGGTTACAGCAATGCGAGCAAGAAGTAGTGACCGTTACCCAAGAGATCACCCCGTTGAGGGTTCAATTTGAAGCGGCTAGGGCAAAATGGGTTGAAGTCCATAGTGCCATTTTTGTTGTATCTGATCGCGAGGCTGCCTCTGCTGAAAGATTGAATAATTTGGAGGCGGCCTTAAACTCCAAAGCTGAAGAACTTGCTGTTGTCGTGGCGAAGTATGCCAATTGGAGGAGAAGCATCATAGGACCATTGTATCATAACAAAATTTTCAACTCTACTGTCTGTGACCTCGACCTTCGATCCGTAAGATATGCGCGGGAGAACCTCTTTGCTGAGGTCAACCACCTTAAAGAAGAACTTCAGCGTCAAGCGGCTTCCCTCAATTTTGAAAAAACATATGCTATGCACAACATGAGGAGAAAAACCTTGGATGAGTCCAAAATAGGTGTCATTGATTTTGATACCAAAATCACTAAGGCCCGTGAGTTGGAGTTAGCTGCAAAAAAAGGTCTACTGGCCCAACCTGATGCTACCGATTCTTCTTATTCTGGTTATGAGTTATCAGGAACTGAAGAGGAACCGGAAGGTGACGACGTTGTAGGCCTAAAAGACGAAGGCCAAAATATCGAACCGACAACGGATCTTGCCACTTTTCCTGGGGGTGCGGATGCTTCTTTTCCTCCAGGTCCCAGAGGTGCAACAACTTAATTTTTTGCTTTTCTTTTCAAACTCTTGTACTTGTGCTGCTTGGCACATTTACTGTAAATATTTGCATTTTTGTATAAGTTGTTCTTTCTGTGTACTTTTAAATATTTGTGCAAGTTTTATCTTCGCGTCTTTCTTCGTTTAAGTGTTTGTGCAAGTTTACTTTTTGCGTCTCATTGTGAAAATCATTGGGTGTATTTTCCCCCGAAAGCATTTGGATTTCGGGCATAGGTTCTTTTGAAATCAATCATTTATCGTGAGGGTTTTCATAAAAAAGATTATGTTTACGGTGCTATTGAAGAGGACGTCTCCTGTTCATTATGGCACTAGCATTTGAAGTACTTGTTTAACTTTCAAATGACAAAATCAATTCATCATTCAGATAAGAAACAAGATAGAAATAATAGGAATTTACTTTAGTTCTTCCATTTTCAAAAGTACATGAGCACTCGTTGTGCTAAAAAGAAATTACCATTTCTTGTGGCTAACTTATATAACTTATTTCTACAGGGCTGGCCGCGCAGTCCCCGATCCAGATGACACAATTATGTTTTCGGGTTTTGAATTCTAGATAAAGTGGTAGTCGTTGTTGCTGTATCCTCGTATCATTCCTCCCCCCCCCCCCCCCCAGTGTTCGGATGCGAATAATGCAAATTTGAACAGAAGTTTTACACCTTCGAGGATTCCACCAGTGAATTGCTAGATAATCTTCAGTTCGGTAACCAACTTCACTTTCCCTTAGGAATCTATGATATCGAGTCATATATTATCTAACAATCCACTAATGTCTTGCACTTGTGAACGGTCGGGTAATCTTTGTTCGATATCAAACTTAACTTCCCGGTAGGAACTTTGCTATCGAAAAAAGACTATCTAATCGCTCTAGAGTGGTTCTTCGCTTGTGTGACTTGTCATCAAAAGGTCTTATTGTTGTTGCTGACACTTCCTTCGTAGTATGCTTTCTGTTGCTGCCTCATTAAAAATCTTGCAAGAAAAACCTCATTGGGATAAAAACTGAACGAAGGGAAAAAGAGTGCAGCACATACTTTCAGTACAAGTGATGTCCATCAGTAGTAATATCTCTTGAGGTGTTCCACGTTCCAGTTGCCTGGCAACTTTTATCCATCTTGATTCAACAACTCATATGATCCTTTCCTGGTGACAACTAAAGAACGATAGGGTCCTTCCCATGTTGGACCTAGCTTCCATACATTGAGTTCCAGGGTGTTTTGATTTACTTTCCCTAAAACCAAGTCTCCCATTTTGAAATAGAGGAGGTTGGATATTCAATTGTAATATTTTTCCATTCTATGATTTTGATTTTCCATCCTTATATGTGCCCAAGTCCCTGCGTTCATCAAGCAAATTCAAATTGACCAACATTGCTTCATTGTTTTCTTCTTCATTTGCCTTGAAGTATCTCAAGGTAGGCTCCCCTACTTTCATCGGGATAAGGGCTTATTCTCCATACACAAGGGAAAAAGGAGTCTCTCCCATGCTTGATTTTACCGTTGTTCGGTACGCCCACAATACACCGGGAAGCTCCTCGGGCCATTTGCCGTTAGCTGCTTCCAATCTCGTTTTGAGATTTGTATAATCACTTTGTTCGTTGATTCTTCTTGACCATTTGCACTTGGATGATAGGGCGAAGACGTGATCCTTTTGATTTTCAAGTCTTCAAGGAACTTCGTGACCTTTGCGCCTATACACTGTGGCTCATTGTCGCATGCTATCTCTTTTGGTATCCCAAATCTGCAAATTGTGTTCTCCTACAAGAAATCCACAACTTCATGTTCACCGATCTTCTGATAAGGACCTGCTTCAACCCATTTAGAAATATAGTTAGTTAAAATTAAAAGAAACCTTACCTTACCAGGGGCCAACGGCAGTGGTCCGATGATATCCATTTCTCATTTTATGAAATACCACGGAGACAAAATGGAGTGCAATGGGTTTGCTGGTTGATGTACCAACGGTGCGTAGCATTGACACTTATCGCATTTTTGAACAAAAGATTTGGCGTCTTGTTCCATTCGGAGCCAATAGTATCCTACCCTTACCAATTTTAGTACTAAAGAATATGTGCCCGAATGATTTCCATATATCCCTTCATGGACTTCTCGCATAACATAATTAGCTTTGGAGGCTCCCAAACATTGGGCCAGCGGGCCTTGGAAAGATTTCTTGTACAGTTGGTCTCCTTTGAAACTATAGCGCGCAGTACCCAGAACGCCTTAGGATCTTCACTCATTTTTCCGTGCTCGAGGTAATCAATGATCTCATTCCTCAAGTCCCATACGAAATTAGTCACGTTTACCTCATAGTAGCTATCTGCGTCCAGAACCGAGTGCATAAGCTGTACGACTGTACCGGAGTCTAATCCCTTCATTTCCATTGACGATCCAAGGTTAGCTAATGCGTCCACTTCTGCATTTTCTTCCCTCGGCATATGCGTAATTGACCACTCTCGGAACCGAGCAAGCAGATCCTGAACCTTCACTACGTATTGCTGCATGCATTCCTATTTGGATTTGAATATCCCGTAGACCTGATTTATCACCAATTGTGAGTCGCATTTGATTTCTATGACCTTGGAATCTAGTCCCGGAGCCAATTCGAGCCCTGCAATCAAAGCTTCATGATCCACTTCATTGTTATTCAGAGGAACAATTCTTATGCTCTTCCTTAGGGTTTCTTCTGAAGGCGTGGTTAATATTATGCCATGTCCGAGCCCTTTTACGTTGAAAGCTTTGTCTGTAAATAGGGTCCAAACTCCTGATGTTGATTCCAACATCATCACCGCTTCTTTGGTTGCCAAAGGTAGGGGAGGGCATTCAGTACTTCGATACGGTATTTAAGAACTTCAGTTAGGTACTTTGGTATTTGGTTTATCAACTGTGCATAGCAAATACCATATCAAAGTAGTTCAGTATGGTTCGGTATTTTCTTATTTGGTTCGGTATGGTTTTGGTACGGTTTTGGTTTAATAAATTAATGTAATCATGTGTATATTAAATACTACTGTTTTGTACTTCTATTGTATGGATATTTGAAACCTTTTGGAAACCTCAATTTTCTACTCTTGAGACTCACTTTAGGAAGTTTCAGTAGTTGTTATTGTTACCGTAATAAAACAGAGAACAAGAAAAGAAGAAAAAAGGAGAAAAAGAATCGTTGACAATAAAAGACTAAGAGGGTACAAGCCAAGTAGAGGCCAGACGCAAAAGAGAAAACCATAAGAAAAAGAAAAATAATAAGAGGGCTCACGTACTAGCAGAAGAGAAAGAGCCATTTTGAATATTAAAAGAAAATAAATACAAAGACATCAAGAGTAATCTAAAACCTCCTCATGATGAGTCAAATCTTTACGGGTCTGCAGATGTGGAATCCAACATCAAGGGAAGCCACAAGCTTGAGAACTCAGAAGAATTCAAGTATCAACTTAAAATTTTTGGTATTTCGGTATATACTGAAATACCAAAATGCTGATACCCTAATACCGAGAACCAAACCGAATCACCGAATATTAATATACCAATACCGAATACCGAAGAACCAAATTAGTTCGGTACGGTCCCGTTTCTCGGTTTATGCCCACCCCTAGAAAAAGGTAACAATCCTGGACTGAAATCGGCCGCAAAGTCGGGCAAAACTTGTGACTTAATCGCAGTCCCTAGGTTTATATTCTATGTCAAATTCACTTATTTTGACGACCTATTTGGCCAGCCTACCCGAAAGTTTGGGTTTATGAAGGATATTTCGCAGGGGAAAGGAGGTCACTAAGCTATCGGGTGACATTGGAAATAAGGCCTTAGCTTACGAGCGGTGGCTACCAGGGGCTAAGGCCAACTTCTCCAAATGTGGGTAGCAAGTTTCTACTCCTGTTAAAATTCTACTTACGTAATAAATGGGAGATTACGTACCTTTGTCCGCACGAACTAAAACAGCGTTTACCGCTACCTCCGAGACTGCTAGGTAGATTAACAGTTTTCACCTTCCTCCGGCTTTGATAATAACGGAGGACTTGGCAAGTACTTTTTCAAATCCCTCAAAGCCTCATCACAATCCGGGGTCCATTTGAAGTTGTTCTTTTTTTGGAGTAATGAGAAGAAACGATGGCATTTCTATGAAGACCAGGAAATGAACCTGGTCAAAGCGGCCAATCTCCCCCTGAGCCTTTGAACCTCCTTTACGCTTGATAGCTGGTCCGAGATGTATTTGATGGCTTTGATTTTATAGGGGTTAACCTCAATCCTCTTTTGTGACACCATGATATCTACATTCAACTGTGCCCCGGAGACACGGTCGAAGGCAGCAGGGCAGGTATTCTCAAAAAAGAAAGAAACGAAAACAGGCAGGGAGGTAAGAGCGAGTAAGACTAGGTTATAGGATCCCAAGAACTTGCCGGAGTTGACTCCGAACACACATTTCTCGGGGTTAAGCTTCATGTTATGCTTCCTTAGGATGTCAAAAGTATCTTGCAAGTGTTTAAGATGATCACCTGCCTTCAAAGACTTAATGTAACGACCTGACCAATCTTTTTGAGAATTTAAGCTCCGTTCGGTGGTGTAAGATTTTGAACAGCTTCACGTTGTGTATATTGACCTGTGTGCGTGGTTAGATTCAGTTACCGGATAGTCCGGAGTCGAATTGGGAGAGAATTTTCAAATTTTGAAGCTTTAGTGATGAAAGTTGACCGTAGGTTTGACTTTTGTGTAAACGGCCTCGGAATGAGTTTTGGCTAATGTCAATAGCTTCGTATGATGATTTTGGACTTAAGCGTGCATCCGGAATTGGATTTAGAGATCCGTATAGGGATTTGAAGTAATTTGGCAAAAGTTAGAATTTCGGCCGATAGGTGAAATTTTGATATCGGGCTCGGAATGGAATTCCGAGAATGGATGTGGATCCGTTGTGTTATTTGTTCTTTGTTTGCAAAATTTCACGTCATTCCGGGTTGAATTGATAGGTTTCAACGCGAGTTTTGATATTTGAAGTTTTGAAAATTCGTAAGTTTGATTTATGGTTTAATCCGTCGTTTTGGTGTTGTTTATGTGATTTGAAACATCGAGCGAATCCGTGTTAGGTTATATGACTTGTTCGTGTGACTAGACGGGGTCCCGGGGGTCTCGGGTGTGTTTCAGATAGGTTTTGGGTCCATTTTCTCTCATTTTACTCTGCTGATTCTGCTATCTGGTGTTCTCTTCTATGCGATCGCATAGACTCATCCGCGATCGCATAATGTAAAATGGACCAGCCCAGTTTTCCTTAATCGCGATCGCATAGGCTACTTCGCGATTGCACAACTTTGTAGGCTTCACTCTTCGCGACCGCACCCTCCTCTTCGCGTTCGCACATTAGAAAATAGGGCTGGGGCAGTAGGCTTTACTTCTTCTTCGTGATCGTATATAAGCCCCTGCGTTCTCCGCGTTCGGGAACTCCTTGTCGCGTTCGCGATGAACAACCTGGGCAGCTTTCCTCTTTCTTCTTCGTGATCGCAAATGATGTTCCGCGATCGCGATTCTGCTGAATATAACTTTCAAAAATGAGGGTTAAGCCATTTTTATCATAATTTAGAGTTCGGTTCTTGGCGATTCTTTGAGGGTTTTTCACACAAATTGAATGGGTAAGTGTTCTTCCACTAGAATTAAACATATTCCATGAATTAGTCCTTAGTTTTATCATTTAATTTGTGTTTTTAGTTGAGGAAGAATGTGGATTTTGAAAGAAAATATCTAAAATGAAACATCATGATTTGGAGGACCAAATGGTATCGAAATTTGATAAATTTTGTATGGTTGAATTCGTATCGGAATGGGTAATCGGATTTTGTAAAATTTTGTCGGGTTCCGAGGTGCAGGCCCGGGGGTCGACTTTTGGGTCAATTTTTATAATTTTGTAAAGATTAAAACTTTATTATTCGGAATAGTTCCTTATACGTTTTATGTGTATTTTGAAGTTGTTTTAGGTTATTTTGAGCCATCCAGAGGTCTTTCCGCCCGAGAAGTCTATTTTTGAGTACCGGGTTGTCATCTTTGAGGTAAGTATCTTGCCTAACCTTGGGGGGGGGGGGGGGGGAACTACCCCTTGGGATTGAGTTTTCCTTGTTGATTGTAGTCCGTGTATGCGAGGTGACAAGTGCGTACTCGGACTTATTTGCGAATAGATTGGCCTTTTAGGATTTGTAGGTTCTTATGTTACCTGTTTATGAATTTTAATTGTTACATTCGAATCCCTGGTTGTTAATTTCATCCTTTCCTGCTTAAATTAGAATTACTTACTTTTGGATTCCTTTGTTGGCTATTTGGTCTTAATTGACTTAACTGAATATTTTACCGCTCTTATCATCATGCTATATTTTCTTCCTAAAACTGCCAAATTGACTATATTAGTGTTATCTAGCTTTATAGTTGTTTAGCCGTAGTTGGAACATCCGTTCGTTGGTGTCAAGTATGCCCGTGAGTCTTACATTGTGAATTATATGATTTTTCTCTTAAGTGCTACTTAGGTCTAGTTGATAAACATTTATGTTGTTGATATTTTTCTTGATGTTTCCTATTACTGGGCCTTTGTTCAAGATGAGTTTTATTTCGTGAAGTTAATTATTTAGGCGAGGTTTGTTATAGTTGTTTCCCTTGCCGGGATGATGTTGTTTTCATTGTTGACTCCCGTGCCGGGATGGTATGGTTTCTATTACTGTTTATGTTGTTAATGATATTGTTTGCATTCTTGACTCTCTTGCCAGGATGTTCTGATTTATGGTTCATATTGTTGATTTTCCTTGCCAAACTGTTGTTCTTGATATTGTTTGGGTGAAGAAGAGTGTAAAGCACGAAGGGTGATGCCATGCACTTGTTTTGGTGAGGATGAGAGTAAAAGCACGAAGGGTGATGTCGTGCACTTGTCTTTGCATTATTATTTCCGTTGTTCCTGCTTGATATTTACTGCACTTGTTTAAGTGTTATTATTCAGGTGTTTCAATTTGGATATTCATACTATTCCCTTACTGCATTATTGACAAGACTCGATATTCCTCCTGTACTGCATGGAAATTTCTGAGTTACGGACTGAGTTTCGGTAGATTTATCTTGAGGAGACTATGAACAAAAGATTATATTGAAAAGTATTATTGAAAACGTAATGGTTTCGAGGGAGATTATGTCTGAAGAAATTTTATTTCGAAGGTATATTTGAAAAGCGTTCGTCTTACATAAAATGATATTTGGGAGTCATTTATTGGGAAGGAATATTTGGAAATTTCGTATTTTTGAAAGAAACTATGTTCTCAGTATTTATCTTTATTAAATATACATATATATACTTTTAGAGAAAGTATGTTTTCAAAGGAGATCTTTCTATACTGAAATGATTATATCTTCAAAGTTTTCAATATGAATTGTTGTTTAAAAGTTTCCACCAGTTTATTGATTTTAGTGGTTAGGGCCCGGTGTGAACAAACAGACGCAGAGTCGAGTTATTAGTGTTTTCTATTGTGTTGTGTTTTTCTTCCGGTTTGGCTTGTTTTGCTGTCCATCTCTATGTGTATTTTTATGTTGTTCCGTTGGTTAATTTATGTAATTTCCTTCCGCATTATATTGTCATTGTTGTAAATTATTCCGTGAAGTCTTAGATAGATGTAGTGTTCAGTTATTTCTATATTCATGTCAGTTTATTTTGTAGATCAGTGGTGTCTTGACTAGTCGTCGTCACTACTTCATCGAGGTTAGTCTTGATACTTACTGGGCACCGTTGTGGTGTTCTCATATTACACTTCTGCACATTTTTGTGAGCATATCCAGGTATTTATTGTTAGTAGCTGCGCGGATGATTGCCGAGGAGACTCAAGGTAACCTGTTGCTGCGTTCGTAGGCTTTACAGTCACCTTCTTTTCGTATTTATTATTGATACCTTGTTGTATTCATTCCGAACAGTGGTAATTAGATATTTTTGAACAAATTCATAGAGCTTATGACTTGTATTACCGGTTTTGGGAAATTTATAAATTCTGTCAAGATTCTATATCGAGACTGTTAGTTTACCTTTTATTATTGTTGTTATTCAGTAACTGTGAGGCTTACCTAGTCCCTAAGACTAGTTGCCATCACGATACCCAACGGAGGAAAATTTGGGTCGTGACAAGTTGGTATCAGAGCTCTAGGTTCATAGGTGCTACGAGTCATAAGCGAGATTAGTAGAGTCTTGCAGATCGGTACGGAGACGTCTGTACTTATCTTCGAGAGGCTACGAAACTATTAGGACAATTTCACTTCCTTCATTCCTATCGTGCGAGTTCTTTGACCTTGAAATTTGAAATTTATCGTCCCATTCTCTCACCGATGGTGAGGACACGAACTTCGTCTCCTGATGATGTTACCCCGAAGAAAATGTCGCAAGGATCAGAGACAGTGGCCGACGAGGAGCACGTGCCGCAGTTAAGATGCCTACCAGAGTAGTCGTAGAGGAGCCGCCAGCTGTTCCAGTTGGGGGTTTCTGTTGAAACCCCGTACTTCAGGAGACCTAAGCGCAGTTTTGGGTATAATTGGTACATTTACTCAGGCGGGATTGATTCTGGTCCACCAGTTACTTCACAGATCAGGGGAGGAGTTCAGACTCCCAACGTCTACACTCCAGAGCAACGAGATCATGTTGGTCACGTTCCAGTTGCCATGGAAGCACAATAGGTGTTTAACCAAAAAATGAATTCTTTTGACTAAAGCTTAATTTAAGAAAAACTCGGGTTACTGATAATCAAATCAACCAAATAGAGAGTAAATATCGATAATTGAGAGCGAAAGAATAAAAGAAGCCTTTATTTCCCCAAAATCAGATCCTCATGTTTGTTACATTAACATTCCTTTTATGGGGATGGTCTCCTTGTACAACGTTTGTATTTCTGTCATGAAGCCTATTGAATGCTTAATTATTGCATTTATGAGGCGTTACAAAGATGAATAGTAACTGTTATTTTAGGAGTTGCATAACGTACAGAAATATTGATTGCTGATCTTCGAATCGGCCTGTTATTGCGTCCGGATTTGTTGTGACCGTGCCTTTTCTTCTTTGGTGATCTTTTCGTGGCTAATTCCTTGTATCGACCGTACCTCTTTATCCCGCGTCCGCGTATGATATTTTGATTTGTCCACCTGGCTGGCTGAGTCATCCAAAATATGTACACGTGTAAGGCTATATATTTTTTATCAATACAGTAGGTGGGTTCAATTCAGCTCGTGGTTGGGGCAGCAACATCGGAGGAAGAACACCTTGGAATTGAGAGGTACAGGAAGTACCACCCTTCTATTTTGGTGGATTGACGACAGATGATGCCCAAGGTTTTTTTGAGGAGTGTCACTATATTCTTCGTACTCCGGGTATTTTGGAGACGAGCGGGATTGCTTTTGTCGCGTCTCAAGTTCAGAGGAGTGGTCTATCAGCGGTGGTGGCATATGAGTTGGGTAGCTTGGCCGAGTCAGCTTCACTTGCATGGATTCAGGTTTCATAGATGTTTCGAGGGGATTTGCACTCTAGTCCCTCCGAGATGCATGACGCGCGGAGTTTGAGCATTTGCGTCAGGGCACTAATATTACGCAGTCAGATTCAGTGAATAGGCGAGTTGTGTACCTCACTTGGTTGTTTCAGTAGGAGGCGAGTCCATAGATTCATTGAGGGACTCATGCATGATATTCGGTTCAGCAAGACTCGAGAGATAGAGTCGGATGCCTCGTTCAGCAGGTAGTAGGGATCGCTCGTCGGTTTGAGAGCATGTGGGACCGGGAGTGAGAGGACAGACGAGATCAGGAGAGAGAGTTCAGGGAGGCGAGGAGGCCTCGTAGACCAGAGGAATCTACTGGCCCTTATTATGGAGGCAAGGTACGACGCGGTAGAGGTTTTATGGGTCAACCAATTTAGTTTGCATTACCAGCTTCGCATGGGGGTTGTCAGGTACTCACGGGTCTCATAGGATTCGTATTGTATGTTTTCCACAGCCACGTCGGCAGAGAGGTTGTTTTGAGCGTGGGGATGTTAGCCACAGGGTGAGAGATTGTTCCAGGGCTCAAGCAAGTGTGTTATAGCAGGGTATTCAGGTGAGTGGAGGGCGCCCGAGAGAGGGAAGCCTGACCCGTTGATGTATTTCATGTAGTAGGTTAGAGGCCATTGTGCCAGGTATTATCACACATGTATGTTTTGATGTGTTACAGGGGGGTACCAATTTTATTTCATTATAGTTCTGCTGGTCGGGACGAGTTCCCTTATTTGTTGTTTCATTTATGAATGAGTTTCATGTTTTGCACTCTATTTTTGTGTTTGCTCCTGATGAGAGATTCTATGAGTAGTAGCCCGTGTATGTCGTCGTTCTATTCATTCTTGATAGTGGTGAAACTGGAAGTGAGTCCTTGTTGTTCTTCGTGGTAAGCTTGGTGTGATTTTCCTAAGTATTTTGTTTACGAGTTGTGATTTGATACTCCATCGAGATGTGAGTTCAGTTGGCGTTATGATTTTATCAGTTGCGATGAATTAGTGGACGAATTTCAATTGGTATGATATATTTTCGGTATGTGATTCAGAGTTGAGGGCGAGTTCCTCGTGATATTTGTGATTCGGTATGTTTGGACCGGGCTGAGTACCGCGGTGGAAATTTTATCAGGATGGAATCCTTGTGATTTGTTCATATGCTTTGTTTCTTCCTTGTTATATTGCTTTTGGTAAGTCAGTATTGATAGAGAGTTGTGCCTATGGGCTTGTTTGATAGTTCCTTTATATGTTTCTCTTTTCATGTTCAGTCATTCTCATTATGTGCTCCATTAGTTTTAGCTTGCGGGATGTGTGCCTGGTGGTGTTAGTTGTGGCTTGGTGACTCGGGTGTTTAATAATGAGGTCTTCGTGTTTATCGCATCATTATTAGTATTATGGAGCTTGGAAACAGAGTTCTTTTAGATGTGGGGCTAATTGCCAATGTTGAGTTGATTTCGGGCAGCTATTGTGATCAAAAGTGTTATTTGAGCCTATGTGTGATGTGCTATGTTGTATGGTTGTGCCTTATGGGAATAGTCATGAGTTAATGCAGCTGGTTGAGGCTAATGCCAGATATGGACTTGGAACCGGGCCTTTTGAAGGTGAGTAGAAGGTGAGAAATTGAAGTATGAGGCTTATCGGTGGTTATGGGAAGGCTATATTGCAGTTGTGAATGCGTCATCATGCTTATGTAGGTTGGGGTGAAAAGGGATCACCCGCGGATGTGTGTTGGAAGTGTGAAATCAGTTATTGGATGAGTTCAAGGTAAATCTTGGCACATTCGAGGACGAACGTTTGTTTAAGAGGGGGAGAATGTAACAACCCGACCGGTCATTTTGAGAATTTAAGCTCCGTTCGGTGGCGTAAGGTCTTGAACAACTTCACGTTGTTTATATTGACCTGTGTGCGTGGTTAGATTCAGTTACCGGATAATCCGGAGTCGAATTGGGAGAGAATTTTCAAATTTTGAAACTTAAGTGATGAAAGTTTACCGGAGGTTTGACTTTTTTGTAAATAGCTAGTTTTGGCTAATGTCAACAGCTTTGTATGATGATTTTGGAATTAGGCGTGCGTCCGGAATTGGATTTGGAGATCCGTAGAGGGATTTGAGGTAATTTGGCGAAAGTTAGAATTTCGGCGATTTCGGCCGATAGGTGAAATTTTGATATCGGTATCGCAATGGAATTCCGGGAATGGCTGTGGGGCCGTTGTGTTATTTGTGACTTGTCTGCAAAATTTCATGTCATTCCGGGTTGAATTGATAGGTTTCGACGCGAATTTTCATAAGTTTGATTTATTGTTTAATCCGTCGTTTTGGTGTTGTTTTATGTGATTTGAAACCTCGAGCGAATCTATGTTAGGTTATATGACTTGTTCGTGTGATTAGACGGGGTCCCGGGGGCCTCAAGTGTGTTTCAGATAGGTTTCGGGTACATTTTCTCTCATTTTACTCTGCTGATTCTGCTATCTGGTGTTCTCTTCTATGCGATCGCGTAGACTCATCCGCGATCGCATAGTGTAAAATGGACCAGCCCAATTTTCCTTAATCACGATCGCATAGGCTGCTTCGCGAGCGCACAACTTTGTAGGCTTCACTCTTCGCGATCGCACCCTCCTCTTCGAGTTCCCACATTAGAAAATAGGGTTGGGGCAGTAGGCTTTACTTCTTCTTCGTGATCGCATAGAAGCCCTTGCGTTCGTGTAGTCTCCTTGTTCTCCTTCCCCGCGTTCGCGAACTCCTTGTCGAGTTCGCGATGAACAACCTGGGAAGCTTTCCTGTTTCTTCTTCATGATCGCAAACGATGTTCCGCGATCGCGATTCATTAAACGTCTGGGCAGAATATAAGTTTAAAAAACGAGGAGTAAGCCATTTTTATCATAATTTGACTTTTAGAGCTCGGTTCTTGGCGATTCTTTGAGGGGTTTTCACACAAATTGAATGGGTAAGTGTTCTTCCACTAGAATTAAACATATTCCATGAATTAGTCCTTATTTTTATCATTTAATTTGTGTTTTTAGTTGAGGAAGAATGTGGGTTTTGAAAGAAAATTTCTAAAATGAAACATCATGATTTGGAGGACCAAATGGTATCGGAATTTGATAAATTTTGTATGGTTGAACTCGTATCGGAATGGGTAATCGGAGTTTGTAAAATTTGAGGTGCAGGCCCGGGAGTCGACTTTTGGGTCGATTTTTATAATTTTGTAAAGATTGAAACTTTATTATTCGGAATAGTTCCTTATACGTTTTATGTGTATTTTGAAGTTGATTTAGTTGATTTTGAGCCGTCCGGAGGTCTTTCCGCCCGAGAAGTCTATTTTTGAGTACCGGGTTGTCATCTTTGAGGTATGTATCTTGCCTAATCTTTTGTGGGGGAACTACCCCTTAGGATTGAGTCTTCCTTATTGATTGTAGTCCGTGTATGCGAGGTGACGAGTGCGTACTCGGACTTATTTGCAAATAGAATGGCCTTTTAGGATTTGTAGGTTCTTATGTTACCTGTGTATGAATTGTAATTGTTACATTTGAATCCTTGGTTGTTAATTTTATCCTTTCCTGCTTGAATTAGAATTACTTGCTTTTGGATTCCTTCGTTGGCTATTTGATCTTAATTGACTTAACTGAATATTTTACCGCTCTTATCATCATGCTATATTTTCTTCCTAAAACTGCCAAATTAACTATATTAGTGTTATCTAGCTTTATAGTTGTTTAGCCGTAGTTGGAACATCCGTTTGTTGGTGTCAAGTATGCACGTGAGTCTTACATTGTGAATTATATGATTTTTCCCTTAAGTGTTACTTAGGTCTAGTTGATAAACATTTATGTTGTTGATATTTCCTTGATGTTGCCTATTACTGGGCCTTTGTTCAAGCTCAGTTTCATTCCGTGAAGTTATCTATTTAGGCGAGATTGGTTATAGCTATTTTCTTGCTGGGATGATTTTGTTTTCATTGTTGACTCCCTTGCCGGGATGGTATAGTTTCTATTACTGTTTATGTTGTTAATGATATTGTTTGCATTGTTGACTCCCTTGCCGGGATGGTGTGATTTATGGTTCATATTGTTGATTTTCCTTACCAAACTGTTGTTCTTGATATTGTTTGGGTGAGGAAGAGTGTAAAGCACGAAGGGTGATGCCGTGTATTATTTATTGTGAGGATGAGAGTGTAAAAGCACAAAGGGTGATGTCGTGCCATGTTATGATATTAAAGCACGAAGGGTAATGTCGTGTCATGTTATGTTATTAAAAGCACGAAGGGTAATGCCGTGCCATGTTATGATATTAAAAGGGCGAAGGGTGATGCCGTGCCGTTTCTATTTATTTATTGTGAGGACGAGAGTAAAAGCACGAAGGGTGATGCCGTGCCGTTTCTATTTATTTATTGTGAGGACGAGAGTAAAAGCACGAAGGGTGATGCCATGCACTTGTTTAGATGAGGATGAGAGTAAAATCACGAATGGTGATGCCGTGCACTTGTTTTGGTGAGGATGAGAGTAAAAGCACGAAGGGTGATGCCATGCACTTGTTTTGGTGAGGATGAGAGTAAAAGCACGAAGGGTGATGACGTGCACTTGTTGTGGTGATGATGAGAGTAAAAGCACGAAGGGTGATGTCGTGCACTTGTTGTGGTGAGGATGAGAGTAAAAGCACGAAGGGTTATGCCGTGCACTTGTCTTTGCATTATTATTTTTGTTGTTCCTGTTTGATATTTACTGCACTTGTTTAAGTGTTATTATTCCGGTGTTTCAATTTGGATATTCATACTGTTCCCTTACTGCATTATTGACAAGACTCTATATTCCTCCTGTACTACATGGAAAGTTCTGAGTTACGGACTGAGTTCCGATAGATTTATCTTGAGGAGATTATGAACAAAAGATTCTATTGAAAAGTATTATTGAAAAAGTAATGGTTTGAGAGAGATTATGTCTGAAGGACTTTTATTTCGAAGGTATATTTGAAAAGCATCCGTCTTGCATAAAATGATATTTGGGAGTCATTTATTAGGAAGGCATATTTGGAAATTTCGTATTTTTGAAAGAAACTATGTTCTAAGTATTTATCTTTATTAAATATACATAAATATACATTTAGAGAAAGTATGTTTTCAAAGGAGATCTTTCTATACTGAAATGATTATATCTTCAAAGTTTTCAATATGAACTGCTATTTAAAAGTTTCCACCAGTTTATTGATTTTAGTGGTTAAGGCCCGATGTGAACAAACAGACGTAGAGTCGAGTTATTAGTGTTTTCTATTGTGTTGTGTTTTTCTTCCGGTTTGGCTTGTTTTGCTGTCCATCTCTCTGTGTAATTTATGTTGTTCTGTTGGTTAATTTATGTAATTTCTTTCCGCATTATATTGTCATTGTTGTAAATTATTCTGTGAAGTCTTAGATAGATGTAGTGTTTGGTTATTTCTATATTCATGTCAGTTTATTGTTAGACCAGTGGTGTCTTGACTAGTCCTCGTCGCTACTTCATCGAGGTTAGTCTTGATACTTACTGGGAACCACTGTGGTGTGCTCATACTACACTTCTGCACATTTTTGTGTGCAGATCCAGGTATTTATTGTTAGTAGCTGCACGGATGATTGTCGAGGAGACTCAAGGTAACCTGCTGCTGCGTTCGTAGGCTTCAGAGTCACCTTCTTTTCGTATTTATTATTCATTCCCTGTTGTATTCATTCCGAACTGTGGTAATTAGAGATTTTTGAATAAATTTGTAGAGCTTATGACTTGTATTACTGGTTTTGGGAAAATGTGTAAATTCTGTCAAGATTCTATATCGAGATTGTTAGTTTACCTTTTATTATTGTTGTTATTCAGTAACTGTTAGGCTTACCTAGTCCCTAAGACTAGGTGCCATCACGATACCCAACGGAGGGAAATTTGGGTCGTGACACTTAACAATCATATCGTCTATATAAACTTCCATGGTTTTCCCTATTATTTTTCAAACATTTTGTTTACGAGCCACTGGTAAGTGGCTCCGGCGTTGTTTAGCCCGAATGGTATCACATTATAGCAATATGTGCCGATATCAAGTTGGCGAGTAACCTCTTCTTTGACGAATTTGTTTCTGGCCTCAACAATAGGACATTTTTTTTGTCTTACCGGGAGAATGCTGTGATCCAAGCTTAGCTTGTGTAAGGCCACTTCCGGTGCGATACCTTTCATATCCGAAGGCGACCACGCAAAACAATCGACGTTAAATTTAAGAATTCAATAAATCCACCTTAGTTCGCGTTGCAGTCTTGTCCCTAAGTAAAATTTCCTCTCCAAGAACTTTTCGAATAATGCGACTTGCTATAGTTCTTCCGCTGTGGATTTTGTAGCGTCCGTCTCTTCTGGTACTTGGAAATACCTTGGCACCTGATAAGATTTTGACGCCTCTTCCCTCTGGTTGACTATGCATGATTCTAGAGCAGGCGCCGGTTCCTGTAATTGCTATGTCGCATGCTCTTTCCCTTTGCTACTAGAGATCGAAATTGTATTCATCTCCCTTGTCGTCGGTTGGTCACCTCTTATTCGTTTAATTCTCCTGGGAGTTGGGAATTTCAGCATCTGTGTCAATGGCACAACCTTCATCTCGTGCAACCATGGCCTTCCCAGGATAATATTGTAGACCATATAACCATCCATCACCTCGCAAAGGGCCGTCTTCCTCACCCCTTCGACATTCGTGGGAAACATGATCTCTCCTCGGCCCTCACGCTTGCTAGGTTAAACCCAACGAGGAGGTTTTGGGTCGAAATGATTCTTCCAGTGAGCTTGTCATTCTACAATACCCTCCATTGTATAATATTGGTCAAACTCCCTGGGTCCACCGAAACACGTTTGATTTTAAAATCTAATACATTTAAAGAGATTACCAATGCGTCGTTGTGCGGTAGCAACAATTCATCTGCGTCCTCCTCCGTGAAAGTGATGTCGTCTTCAGCGACTTCCCAGATCCTCTTGTTGTAGGTTACTGTCACCTTTGTTCTTTTTTCGCCAAGAAGGTAACCCCGTTAATCTCGTTCCCACCGAAAATCATGTTGATCGTCAGACGCGCGGGATCTTCTCCTGCTTTTGAGGGCTCCGTGTTGTCACGATTCCGACCGTATAGCCCGGTCACTTAAGAACTCCCAAAGATGGCCATTTTTCAGTAGTGTCGCCACCTTTTTGCGTAGATGCCAGAACTCCCAAATCCGGTTACCATTTGTCTCGTGGTATTCGCACCACAAATTAAGATTATCTAGGATCAGATCTCATTGGCTTTGGGAACCGTGCTTCTTTAATGTTCGTCATAGCCGACACCAACTCTACTACACAGGTGTTGAAGTTATATTCTGAAAGTCTGGGGTAGGAAGAATCTCGAGAACCTGATGTTTCCTTGTCTTGTAACGACCTATTTTTCTGGCTGCGACCAGTTCTTCTATCGGTAACGAACCTATTCGCCGATCGGAAACCTCTGCCACGTCTTTCTGCCCCTTCATAGGGAAAAACCGGCTCTTCAAAGATTGTCGATCTATGTCAAAATCGTCTTTTGATTTCTCTTTATTATTCTCTCAGTCCCCACCCTTAACTGACACCGGAAAACAGAGCCGATCATCCCAATCCTTATATTTAACTCATACTGGTTGTGAACAACCGCCCAAGTTGTCGCTTAGAACTCGAGCAAGCTTTATTCAACTTCCGAGAAGCATAAGAATTTCTCGGATACAAACCCTTGGTGAATGCTTCAGCCGCCCATTCATCCGGAACGACCGGTAGCAACATCATTTCTTTCTGGAATAGGGTTACAACCTCTCGCAACAACTCGGACTCTCCTTGTGTAATGCTGAATATATCGGCCTTTTGGGATTCCATCTTTCTGGCCACGGCATGGGCCTTAATGAAAGAATCTGCGAGCATCTCGAAGGAGTCAATGGAATGCTCGGGTAAAAGCGAATACCACGTCAAGGCTCCCTTCGCGAGATACTCTCCAAATTCCTTCAACAAAACTGAACCGATCTCATGGGGAGCTAAATCGTTTCCCTTCACCGCCATTGTATAGGTGGTGATATTCTCCTGAGGATCTGAAGTCCCATCATATTTTGGAACGTCTGGTATTTTAAATCGCTTCGGGATCGATTCTGGTGCCGCGCTTGGTTTGTACATCAATTGAGTGTACTTAATTGAGTCACGAACTTTTAGCACTGGTGGTGCACCCGAAATTTGGTCCATGCGGGCGTTTACTTCCCTTATAAGTTATAAATTGTATGAGTTCGTATTTGAAGGGATTTCTCTCGTTGTTATGACCAGTGGCTCCCCCCAGCCCAATCGAATCCGACTATGCCCCTCGGGTTGTTGTTGTCGACCCTCTGCGTAGTTTGATTTGCGGGAGCATTAGGAGGAATCAGACCTCTTCCATTCGCATTATTGGAAGCACCCAATAACACTTGTTTCAACTCTGTCATAACCTTTCCTATCGTGTGAGATGGCCTAAAATGGCCTCTTGTTGCTCCTGCAATACCCTTACAGCTTCGGCGACGTGCTCTTCTTCAACATCATCAGTATTCGCCTCTCGAACATGTCAGGGGTACTGCCTGCCGTGGACTGGTGTGGCCTCATTCCTCTTACTGCGGGTATCACCGATCGAATCCTCGTGCTGAGGCTGATTTCTCGGGGCCCCAAGGTTGTGTGTGTTGTTGACACCATTATCTTCCATTTTCTATGATTTTTTGCTAAGAACAAATAATCAAACGCGTTAGTAAAAGAGGCAAGGACCAACTTAATTACACAACTGTCTAATCCCCACGGTGGGCGCTAAAATATTTACTCGTAAAATGGCAATTGAATTTATACGTGGTTTATGGACAAGTGAATTAATTTGATCCTAAAATAATAGATGAATTAAAGAAAAATGTAATACTTAGCCTTGAAATGGAGATAAAATAGCAGAATTAACAATTCTAGGAACAGGGCTTCCTGGGACAATAGCAACTATATGAGTAAACAAAAAGATAAAATTATATTAAGCTTTGAACAGAGTGTAGCAAGTGCTAGAAAATTCGTGTCATCTTTAATGATAATAGTGCTCACTATTTATAGTTGCATCTAGGGAACAAGGTTCTAGGATGAAGTCCTCTTTAATGTCAATTATGACAGCCATCGAAGAATGTGTAACGACAGGTAGTGAATGCCATATTTCTTGTAACGGACCGTGTACTTAATGATGTAGAATATTCCTCACTAAATGCTACCGGGTGACTATCATTTATTTCATTTTTATGAGTATCATTCTCTCAGGATCGTTGGCTTCGACTATCTTCTGTCTTCGATTCCACGTGTCACTTCCTCATGCGATCATTTAGTATAAACATATTTTACGCTATACACTATTATATGGAGATTTAAATGTTTGATCATAGTAGTAGTAACTGGCATAGAAGAAGAAGAAACTTTAGTCTGATGCTACCCGTCTAGACTTGGACTGATCGTATATTTATCAGCGGATCATTTTGTCCTAGCACAAGCTAGTCTATAAATAAAAAGTTTGAGTCAATTCGAACGGCATTTGTGACTGAAATTGACACATAAAAAACTCCTTAGTAGATGTCAAATTTATTACAAATGCAAATTAAATTGGATACAGCGGATAGAAAACAAGGCAACGAGCCTTCCTTCTAACCTTATAGAATACAATTATATCTCCTGAGTAATATGAACCATAAGCATACAAAATATGAATAACACTGAAGGAAACATTAATTAAGTGGAAGTTTTCGAAATAATGGAGGAAAAACGAAAACTAAATGGCTCATGCGCATTGGAAGTTCTTGGGGGCATACTTTCCACAGTTGTTGAGCAACAAACTGAGGGAAAGAGGGACATTAAGGTTAATTCCCAACACATTAGCTTTAATGGCAGTGCAAAGGCAAACGGCAGCATCAACATCAGCAAGTCCTTGAATTAGGGAGCAACACTCAGTCTTGGCTGGGCTACTTCCAATAACAAGGTGCACCAAATCATTCAACAAG
>MDKH01177355.1:0-15333 GCA_005239495.1 Nicotiana undulata | reverse complement strand
TTTGGGAAAGTATATTTGAACACCCCGTATTTTGAAGGGACTATGCTTTAAAGATTCCTCTTTGTAAAAGTATATAAATATACATTCAGAGAAAAAGTATGTTTCAAAGAAGAAATTTCTCTATTCCAAAATGATTATATCTTTAAAGCTTTCGAAATAAACTCATGATTTAAAAGGTTTTCACTCGAAGGTTTGACCAGCTTTATTGAGTTTATTGGCTAAGTCTTGATGAGAATAAATTGATGTGGTGCTAAGTTGCTAGTGTTCTATTGGGTTGTGCTTCCCGACATTTGGCTTGCATTCTTTCCATTCCCTTGCGTATTTCTATTATGTTGTCCGTTGATCGTAATTTCTGAATTTTTTTCCGTATTATTCTATCGTACCGTTGATTATAGCGAAAAACCTTCAGATAGATATTATGTTTTGGTCATTCCTACATTTATACCTTTTTACTTATTAGACCAGTGGTGCCTTGACTAGTCCTCATCACTACTTCACCGAGGTTAGTCTTGATACTTACTGGGCACCGCTGTGGTGTGCTCATAGTACACTTCTGCGCATTTTTGTGTGCAGATCCGGGTATCTATTGTTAGTAGTTGAGCGAGTTCATTGACGAGGAGATTCAAGTTAAAACCTGCTGCTTCGTTCGCAGGCTTCGGAGTCACCTTCCTGTTTATGCCAACTGTACTTACTATTTCTAGACAGTTGTATTTATATTCGGTAGAAAGATTTCGTTGAGCTTATGACTTGTATTTACCGGGTTTTGGGGAATATGTAAACTCAGTCAAGATTTCTATTATCGAGATTGTTAAAGCTCTTTTATTATTGTTATTGTGGTTAAATGTTAGGCTTACCTAGTCCCTAAGACTAGGTGTCATCACGGTACCCAACGGAGAGAAATTTGGGTCATGACAAGTTGGTATCAGATCTCTAGGTTCGTAGGTGCTACGAGTCATTAGTAGAGTCTTGCGGATCGGTACGGAGATGTCTGTACGTATCTTCGAGAGGCTACGAAACTATTAGGATAATTTCACTTCCTTCATTCCTATCGTGCGAGTTCATTCGACCTTGAAGTTTGAAATCATCATTCCATTCTCTCACCGATGGTGAGGACACGAGCTGCGGTTCCTGATGATGTTACCCTGAAGCAGATGTCGCAAGGGTCAGAGACAGAGGCCGACGAGGAGCACGTGCCGCCATTAAGATTCCTTCTAGAGCGGCCGTTGAGGACTCGCCAGTAGTTCTAGTTGGGAGACAGGTACTGGGGGTACCTGTTGCTACCCCGGACTTCAGGAGGCCTGGGCATAGTTTTGAGTATAATTGGTACATTGACTCAGGCGAGATTGATTCTAGTTCACCGGCTATTACACGGATCATGGGAGGAGTTCAAACTCCTATCGTCTACACTCCAGAGTAGTGGGATCATATTGGTCAGGTTCCAGTTGTCATGGCATCACGACATATGGTTTCAGTTCAGCCCGTGGTTATGGCAGTAGCATCAGAGGAAGAGTACCTTGGACTTGAGAGGTACAGGAAGTACCATCCTTCTCTCTTTCAGTGGATTGGCGGCAGATGGTGCCCAGGTTTTCTTGGGGGAGTGTCATTGTATTCTTCGCATTTCGGGTGTTGTGGAGACGAGTGGGGTTGTTTTTGTCACGTCTCAAGGTCAGAGTAGTGGGTTGATCAGTGGTGGCGGCATATGAGTTGGGGTAACCTGGCCGAGTTAGCTTCACTAGCATGAATTCAATTTTCGGAAATGCTTTGAGGGAGGTTGCACCTCAGTTCTTTCGGGATGTACGGCGCGTGGAGTTTGAGCAGTTGCATCAGGGCACTATGTCACTATTTGAATATGACGTTAGATTCAGTGAGTTGGCCAGACATGAACCTCGTTTGGTTGCTTTAGTTAGGAGATGAGTCCGTAGAGTCATTGAGAGATTCAGACATGATATTCGGTTCAGCGGGACTCGAGAGGTAGAGTAGGATGCCTCATTTCGGCAAGTAGTGGGGATCGCTCACCGGTTAGAGAGCCTGTGAGACCGGGAGCGAGAGGACAGACGAGATCAGGAGAGAGAGTTTTGGGAGGCGAGAAGGCCTCGTAGACCAGAGTAATCTACTGTTCCTTAATATGGAACCAAGGTACGTCATGGTAGAGAATTTTGGGACAACCAGTTCAGTTTGCATTACCAGCTTCGCATGGGGGATTTTCAGGTACTCATGGGTCTCAGAGGATCCGTATTGTGTGTTTTCCACACCCACGTCGGCAGAGAGATTGTTTTCAGTGTGGAGATGTGAGTCACAGGTGAGAGATTATTCCAGGGTTCAGGTAAGTGCGCTATAACAGGGTATTCAGATGAGTAGAGGGCGCCCAAGAGGGGCAGGCCTGGCACGTTGATGTATTTCATATTATAGGCTGGAGACCGTTGGGTCAGAGATTATCACCCAGGTATGTTGTGATGTGATAAAGTCGGGTACCATTGTATTTCACTATAGTCATGTTGGTCAGGACGAGTTTCCCTTATTTGTTGTTTCACTTATGAGTGAGTTTCATGTTTTGCACTCTGTTTTTGTGTTTGCTCCTGTTGGGAGATTCTATGAGTAGTAGCCCGTGTTTATTGTTGTCTCATTCATCCTGGCTAGTGGTGAAACTAGAGGTGAGTCCTTGTTGTTCATTATGGTGAGCTTTATATGATTTTTCCTAAGCATTTTGTTTACGAGCTGTGATTTGATATTCCATCGAGATGTGAGTTCAGTTAGTATTATGACTTTCATCAGCTGAGATGAGTTAATGGAGAAATTTCTATTGGTATGATATATTTTTAGTATGTGATTCCGAGTTGAGGGTGAGGTCCTCGTGATATTTGTGATTTGATATATTTAGACCAAGCTGAGTACCGCGGTGGAAAGCTTATCAGGATGGAATCCTTGTGATGGGTTCATATGCTTTGTTTCCTCCTTGTTATATTGAGTTTGGTAAGTCAATATTGATAGAAAACTGTGCCTATGGGCCTTGCTTGATAGATCCTTTATATGCTTCTATTTTCATATTCAGTCATTTCGTTATGCGTTTCCTTAGTTTAGTTTGCTAGATGTGTGCTCGGTGATGGTAGTTGTGACTTGGTGATTCAGGTGTTTATAATGAAGTCTTTGTGTTAATTACATCATTATCAGTAGTATGGGGTTTAGAAACAAAGTTTTCCATATGTGGGGCCGATTGCCAATGATGAGTTGAATGCAGGCAATTATTGTGATCAAAAGTGCTATTTGAGCCTATGTGCGATGAGCTGTATTATGTGGTCGTGCCTTATGAGTGTAGACCTGAGTTGATACAGCTGGTTGAGGCTAATGCCGAATATGGATTTATAATCGTGTCTTTGGAGAAATGAGTAGAATGTGAGAAAGTGAGGTACGAGGCTTAACGGTGGTGATGTGAAGGCTATATCGCAGCTGCTTGTCTCCCAAACTTTGTTCTTCACGTTCACATTCTTCAGTACGCGATCGTGAAGCTTCCTGTCCTCCTTCTCCGCGATCGCGAACTCCTTGTCGCGTTCGTGATGAACAACCTTGGAAGATTTTCTATTTCTTCTTCGCGATCGCAAATAATGTTCCGCGATCGCGATTCATTACATGCGTGGGCAGAATATAAGTCTTCAAAGACGAGGGTTAAGCCATTTTTAACATATTTTGACTTCTAGAACTCGGTTCTTTGAGGGGTTTTCACACAAATCAAATGGGTAAGTGTTCTTCCACTATAATTAATTATATTTCATGAATTAGTTCTTATTTTTATCATTTAATTTGTATTTTGGGTTGAGGGAATTGTGGGTTTTGAAAGAAAACTTCTAAGAGGAAATTTCGTGATTTGAAAGACCAAATCACATCGGAATTTGATACATGTAGTATGGTTGAACTCGTATCGGAATGGGTAATAGGAATTTCAAAATTTGTGAGGTTCTGAGGTGCGGGCCCGGCAGTCGACTTTTGGGTCGATATTTATAAATTAGTAAAGATTGAAACTTAATTATTCGGAATCATTCCTTATATGTGCTATGTGTGTTTTGAAGTTGTTTTAGTTGATTTTGAGCCGTCCGGAGATCTTTCCGCCCGAGAAGTTCACTTTGAGTATCCGGTTGTCATTTTTGAGGTAAGTATCTTGCCTAACCTTGTGTGGGGGAACTACCCCTAGGATTGAGTCTTCCTTGTTGATTGTGGTCCGCGTATGCGAGGTGAAGAGTGCATACTCGGACTTATTTGCTAATACATTGCCCTTTTAAGACTTGTAGGTCCTTATGCTACTTGTGAACGAGTTGTCATTGTTACATTTGAATCCTTGGTGGCTAATTTCATCACTTCCTGCTTAAATTGGAATTACTTGCTTTTGGATTCCTTTAGTTGGCTATTCAATCTTACTTGACTTAACTTAGTATTTTAGCTTTTAGTATGCTATATTTACTTCATAAACTGCCTAATTGACTAAAATTAGTATTACTTGCCCTATTATTGTTTAGCAGTAGTTGGAATATCTTTACGTTGCTGTCAAACATGCCCGTGAGTCATTTATTGTGATTTATATGATTTTCCCTTAAGTGCTACTTAGGTCTAGTTAGATACTTTTTTCATGTTGATGGTATTTCCTTGGTGTTGCCTATCAATGAGCATGGTTCAAGCTGAGTTTATTCTGTGAAGCGAATTGTCTAGGTGGGATTGGTTATAGCTGCTTCCTTTGCCGGGATGATTTGGTTTCTTTGGTTGTGAACTTGAATTTATAGAATCATTGCTATATTTGCCTTGTTTCCCCCTTGTTATGCTGCTTCTCCTTGTGCTTGGCATTCCTTTCAGTGGCTACTTCTTATGAGTGAGTTTTTACCATTCTTGTGATTCAAGTCTTTGTATTGATTCTCTCATCGCACCTTGCATTCTGTCTTTGCTGCTTTTGCGCCTGTTGTGGCATTGTATGCTGTTTCTGTTGCATTCTGGGTTTTTTCCCCCTGTACTTCTTTATATATTTAAATTGGGACTACAGACTGAGATTTGGGAGCTTTCCCCCTGTACTGCATTGCATATTTAAATTGGGACTACGGACTGAGATCCAGGAGCTTTCCCCCATTTCCCCCTGTATTGCATCGCATATTTAAATGTGGACTACGGACTGAGATCCGGGAGCTTTCCCCCTATACTTCATCGCATATTTAAATTGGGACTACAGACGAGATTCCGGGAGCTTTTCCCCTGTACTGCATTGCATGACAAATTTGAGTTACGGACTGAGTTCCGGTGGTTTTGTCATTGAGGAGATTTGGATTGAAAGATATATATATATATATATATATATATATATTGAAATGTATAGCTGAAAAGAAATTATCTCCAGGAAACGTTATGTCTGAAGGACTTCTATTTCGAAAGTATATTTGAAAAGTATTTGTCTTGCAGCAAACTGATATTTGAAAGAGCAGTATTTGGGAAAGTATATTTGAACACCCCGTATTTTGAAGGGACTATGCTTTAAAGATTGCTCTTTGTAAAAATATATAAATATATATTCAGAGAAAAAGTATTTTTCAAAGAAGAAATTTCTCTATTCCGAAATGATTATATCTTTAAAGCTTTCGAAATAAACTCACGATTTAAAAGGTTGTACTCGAAGGTTTGACCAGCTTTATTGAGTTTATTGGCTAAGGCCTGATGAGAATAAATTGATGTGGTGCTGAGTTGCTAGTGTTCTATTGGGTTGTGCTTCCCGGCATTTGGCTTGCATTCTTTCCATTCCCTTGCGTATTTCTATTATGTTGTCCGTTGATCGTAATTTCTGAATTTTTTTTCGTATTATTCTATCATACCGTTGATTATAGCGAAAAACCTTAAGATAGATATTATGTTTCGGTCATTCCTAAATTTATACCTTTTTACTTATTAGACCAGTGGTGCCTTGACTAGTCCTCGTCACTACTTCACTGAGGTTAGTCTTGATACTTACTGGGCACTGCTGTGGTGTGCTTATACTACACTTCTGCGCATTTTTGTATGTAGATCCAGGTATCTATTGTTAGTAGCTGTGCGGGTTCATTGACGAGGAGACTCAAGGTAAACCTGCTGCTGCGTTTTCAGGCTTCGGAGTCTTCTTCCTGTTTATGCCAATTGTACTTACTATTTCAAGACAGTTGTATTTAGATTTGGTAGAAAGATTTCGTATAGCTTATGACTTGTATTTACCGAGTTTTGGGGAAAATGTAAACTCTGTCAAGATTTCTATTATCGAGATTGTTAAAGCTCTTTTATTATTGTTATTGTGGTTAAATGTTAGGCTTACCTAGTCCCTAAGACTAGGTGCCATCACGGTACCCAACAAAGGGAAATTTGGGTCGTGACAATTGTATTACTTGTTTATTTCCTGTCATTACTTCATGTTATATTATTGAACTGCACATGTGTTATTTGGTGTCGTGTCCTAGCCTCGTCACTACTTCGCCGAGGTTAGGCTCGGCACTTACTCAGTACATAGGGTCGGTTGTACTGATGCTACACCTGCACTTCTCTATGATGTGCAGATTACAACGCTGGACCCAGTGGAAACTGAGCGAGGGAGTATCCTTCAGTCCACAGCGACAACGAGGTAGTCCTGCAGACGTCCCCAGGACTTGGCGTCACCTCTTACCCTTTTCTCTCATTTTCTGTCTTATTTAAGTAGTTCCAAGACAGTTGTATCTACTTATTTCAGACCATTGTATTTAGTAAACTCTTAGACTGTTCGTGAGATTATGGCACTGGTTTCTGGGGATGTACTTAAGTAAAATTATTACGGGACTTCTATTGAATTCTTGAATTTTGTATTACTTCCGTATTTTTATTATAATTATTCTTGTTATTTTTGGTTATTTAATTGTTAATAAGTCAATTTAATTCAAACGTTGGTTTGTTTAGCAGGTTCAACATTAGACACCATCATGGCCTGAAGGTGAGATTTGGGGTCATGACAAGTTGGTATCAGAGCACTAGGTTGCTTAGGTCTCACAATTCACGGAGAAACTTGGTAGAGTCTGAGGGATCGGTATAGAGACGTCTGTGCTTATTCCCCAGAGGCTGCAAAGCTAGGAATAAATTCACATCTTTTCTTCTATGTCGTGCAATTTAAACTCTAAATACTAATTGAGTCTCAATTCTATTCTCTCGCGTATGGAGAGAATGCGTGCTTCCTCATCTACCGATCAGCAGCGCGATCCTCCTATTGCAGCTCCTACGAGGGCCAAGGACGAGGTCGAGGCCGTGCTAGAGGCACAGGCAGAGCCAGAGCAGCAGCCCCAGTAGAGGACCCACATGTAGACTTTTCCGGTGTGGTTCCTGCTCAGACGGTTCCAGTTGGACCAGCTCAGGTACCAAAGGGGTTCATCGCCACCCCGGTTCTTCAGGACGCTCTTGTCCGCTTAGTTGGGCTTATGGAGAGTGTGGCTCAGGCCGGTCTTCTTCCTACTGCACTAGCCGTCTCTCAGGATGAGGGAGGTCCCTAGTCCCCTGCTACTCGCACACCAGAGCAGCTAGCTCCTCAGTTCCAGACTCCGGCACTTCAGATAGTCAGAGTAGCTCAGCCGGGTATTGTGGCACGGGCAGTTGAGGGAGCAGCTATGTCAGCAGATGCTCTATGGAGGCTAGATTGGTTCACCAAGTTATACCCAACTACATTTACTGGTGCACCATCATAGGATCCCCAGGATTACTTGGAAAGTTGTTATGAGGTTCGGAACATGGACATTGTGGATACCAATAGGGTCGATATTGCAACTTTGCGTCTTTCTAGTATAGCTAAGACTTGGTGGAGAGTTTATTGGTTGACCAGACCAGCTGGGTCTGCATATTTGACTTCGGCTCAGTTTTCCGAGTTGTCCCTGGGGAAGTTTCTTCCAGTTACTCAAAGGGAGGATCTTCAGAGGCAGTTTGAGCGTCTCCAGTAGGGATCTATGACTATTACACAGTATGAGACCAGGTTCATCACTCTGGCCCGACGTTCTATCATGATAATCCCCACTGATCGTGAGAGGGTGGGGAGGTTTATCGAGGGTCTAGCTCAGCCTATCAAACTTCAGATTGCCAGGGAGACAGGTACTGATATCTCTTTTCAAGATGCAGGCGATGTGGCCAGGCGTATTGAGATAGTCTTATCACAGGGCGGTGGTCCGGGGTCTGACAAGAGACCTCATCATTTAGGCCGGTTTAGTGGTGCCTCATCTGGAGGCAGAGATTCCTTTGGCAGAGGGCATCCTCCTAGGCCTTACTAGTTGGCACTTCAGGTATCTCGTAGTGCACCATCAACTCCCATCACTGCACCGTCGATTCAGAGCTTTCATGGTGGTCATTCTGGTCGTCAGGGACAGTTCCAAGGCCCTATACTGTGTATTGTGATGCTTCATGGGTTGGACTTGGTGCAGTGTTGATACAGGAGGGAAAGGTTATAACTTATGCTTCACGTCTGTTGAAGGTTCATGAGAAGAACTATCCAGTCCATGATTTGGAGTTAGCAGCTATTGTTCATGCGTTGAATATTTGGAGGCATTATCTGTATGGGGTGCCATGTGAGGTGTTCACTGATCATAAGAGTTTGCAAAATCTTTTCAAGAAGAAAGAGTTGAATATGAGGCAGAGGATATGGTTAGAGTTGTTGAAAGACTACGACATTACAATTCTTTATCATCCGGGAAAGGCCAATGTGGTGGCCGATGCTTTAAGCCGGAAGTCAGCCAGCATGTGTAGTCTTGCCTATCTATCAGTCGGAGAGTGACCATTTGCTTTGGATGTTCAGGCTTTGGCCAACCGGTTCGTGATATTGGAGGTTTCTGAGGCTGGCAGTGTTTTGGCCCATACTGTGGCCCGTTCTTCATTGTATGATCGTACTCGAGCCAGGCAGTATGATGATCGTCATTTATGTATTATTAGAGAACGGTCCGGCACGGAGGTGCCAAGCAAGTCACAATTGATGATGAGGGAATTTTGAGGATGCATGGTCGTATTTGCGTACCCGATGTTGATAGTATTCGTGAGTTGATATTACAGAAGGCCCACAGTTCCCGATATTCCATTCATCCGGGCGCCGCAAAGATATACCAGGACTTGCGGCAGCATTATTGGTGGCGGAGGATGAAGAAGGATATTGTAGCCTAAGTATCTCGGTGCTTGAACTGTCAGCAGGTTAAGTACGAGCACCATAGACCCAGTGGTTTGATGCAACAGATTGAGCTTCCCGAGTGGAAATGGGAGAGTATTACCATGGATTTGGTAGTTGGACTCCCACGGACTCAGAGGATGTTTGATGCAGTGTGGGTCATTGTGGATAGGCTGACCAAGTCAGCGCACTTCATTCATGTATCAGTTTTGTATCCTTTAGAGAAGTTGTCAAAGATCTATATGAGGGAGATTGTACGATTGCATTGTGTTCCCGTGTCCATTATATCTGACCGAGGCACTCAGTTCACCTCCCATTTCTGGAGAGTATTTCAGCGTGAGTTGGGAATACGGGTCAATTTGAGCACACTGTTTCATCCTCAGATAGACGGGCAGTCCTAGCGTACTATTCAGATTTTAGAGGATATTCTATGAGCGTGTGTCATTGACTTTGGAGGTTCATGGGACCAGTTCTTTCCTTTAGCAACGTTTTCCTACAACAACAATTATCAGTCGAGCATTTAGATGGCGCTGTATGAGGCTTTGTATGGTAGGTGGTGTCGGTCGCCATTCAGGTGGTTCGAGCCGGGGGAGGCTAGATTGTTGGGTTCTGAGTTAGTCCAGGATGCCTTGGACAATGTGAAGATCATTCAGGATAGACTCCGTACAGCTCAGTCCAGGCAAAAGAGTTTTGCGGGTCGCAGAGTTTGAGATTTGGCATTTATGATAGGAGATCAGGTATTTCTTCGGATTTCGCCCACGAAGGGCGTGATGAGGTACGAAAAGAAGGGGAAGTTGAGCCCTAGGTACATTGGTCCATTTGAGATTCTAGATAAGGTAGGAGAGGTGACTTACAGACTTGCGTTGCCACCGAGGTTATCAGCCGTGCATTCTGTGTTTCATGTATCTATGCTTCAGAGGTATTTTGCGGATCCATCTCATGTACTTGACTTCAGCAGTGTCCAGTTGGACAAGGATTTGTCTTATGAGGAGGAGCCGGTAGCCATATTAGCTCGGCATGTTCGTTAGTTGAGATCAAAGAGTTATCCTTCGGTTCGTATTCAGTGGAGAGGTCAGCCTGTCGAGGCAGCTACCTGGGAGTCCGAGTCCGATATGCGGAGTCGATATCCCCATCTTTTCCCCGATTCAGGTACCTTTCTATGTCCGTTCAAGGACGAACAGATGCTTTAGAGGTGGAGATTGTGATGACCCAAAAGGTCATCGTGTGTAATTTTAACTAAATTTGTGTTCCGAGGCCTTGAAAGCCTCTGTATATCTCACCTCAATGTACGTGCGTAGCTCGGGCGCGTAGCCGGGAAGGCTTTATGTGAAAGAATTGATAAAATGTTGAATTTACAATAATTAATGGAATAAAGTTGACTTTGGTCAACATTTTTGGTAAACGCACCTGGACCCGTGATTTGACGGTCCCGTAGAGTCCGTAGGAAAATATGGGACTTGGGCGTATGCCCGGAATCGAATCCCGAGGTCCTGAGTCCTAGAAATGAATTTTTAAAGAAAATTGTTTTCTGAAAAATATAAAGGTTTTCGAAAATGAGATTTGTTGTGAAACCTGTGATAACGGGCCCGTATTATGGTTCCGGAGCCCAGAACAGGTTTAATATGATTATTATGTGCACCTGTAAAATTTGGTAAGAAACGGACTCAGTTTGAGGTAATTCGGACTAAAAATATTAAATTTGAAGGTTAATGAAGTTTTGAGGATTTTCATAGATTTTGAGGCTTAATTCAGTGTTTACGATGTTATTTTGGTATTTTGATTACTCGAATAAGTCTGTAAGATGTTTATAAGGTTGTGGGTGTATTTGAGTTTGAGCCCCGAGGGCTCGGGTGAGTTTCGGGTAGGTGTCGGGGTGCTAAACTAGTGAAAAATCTGGTTTAAGATAGAATTTCCGGTGTCTGATGCGTTACTCTATGCGATCGCATATGTATAGACGCGATCACATAGCTTTGAGAAGGGGGAGGGACCAGGTACTCTGTGCGATCGCGTATGGGGGGCCTGCGACCGCACGGTAGGTTAGGTGGACCGGGGGGCTGGGTAGGATTGCCTTGTGCGATCGCGTTTATTCTTCTGCGATCGCGGAGCTTAGGGGACCCATCCACTGTGAGATCACATTACTCCTTCCGCGATCGCACAGGTATAATTCGTCCAGTGATTTTTAATACTTCAAAACAGAATACTTACGGGATTTCACCCAAAATTCATAACCCTCTTCTTCTCCAAATCCCATAGACGATTTTCAAGCTATTCTTCTACCATAACCTCCTAGGTAAGTGTCTTTAACTTGTTTCTTTTCAATTTCCTTAATCGCCCACTAGATTTTAGGCCTAAAAACATGAAATTAAAGGTAGAAATTAGAATTTTGGGTAGAGTTAGGGCTTTTCGAATTTTTGGAAATTCAACCTCGTTTGGGGTCGGATTTCAAAAAAAAAAATTATTCGGGCTCGTGGGGGAATGGGGGATCGGATTTTGGTCCGAACCTCGCGTTTGGACCGAGCAGGACCGGGGTCGAATTTTGGAATTTTTGGAAGAATGTTGGAAAATCTATAATTAGACTTTAGAATTGAATTATTGAGTAGTTATTTATGTTATTGAGTCAATTATATCTAGATACGATTGTTTCGGAGTCGGATTCGAGAGGAAAAGCGGTGTTAGAGGCTTGATTTGCATTCTTGGAGCCGAGGTAAGTGTTTGGCCTAACCTTAGCTTGAAGGAATAGGTATAGAGTCTTATTTGCTATGTGTTAATCCATGTCCAACGTATGGGTGAGGTGACGGGTACCTATATGTTATGGTCAAGCATGCCTGTGAGTCGAACTAGATAATTTTCATTGTGTTCTTTGAGATTCTCTGTGTTACGGATTTCTTATCATTCTGGAAGTGATATATTGAGAGTATTTAATGATATGGAAAGTTATTTGATTATTTGTTCGGTTGAGGATTATATTGTTGAATTATACCTCTGAGTGAGATTGGTTATAGCCGAGTCCCTTGCCGGGACGATAGAATCTTTGTTGAATATTTCTGTGTATTTGAGGTTTCCTATTGTTGTATTTTCCGTTCTAATTTTTGCTTTTATTTATGTTATGCACGAGGGGACATTCCGCGCCGAGTAATTGTGAGGTTTTGCACGAGGGGGCATTCCTTGCCGAGTGATTATCTATTATTGCACGATGGGACAATCTGTGCCGAGTGATTATCTATTATTGCACGAGGGGACATTCCGTGCCGAGTGATTATTATTTATGCATGAGGGGACATTCCGTGCCGAGTGACTGTGAGGTTATGCACGAGGGGACATTCCGTGCCGAGTGATTGTGAGGTTATGCACGAGGGGACATGCCGTGCCTTTTTCTGTTTATTTACTTGTTCCGAGCTATTAAATTCCTGCTGTTATTTCTATATTTCAATTATTATCTTGTTCTGTTGTTTTAGCAGTTGTGGCCCCTTTATCCAAAGCATGTTCTCCCCCGTAGTTGTTGTAACGACCCGACCGGTCGTTTTGAGAATTTAAGCTCCGTTCGGGGGTGTAAGGTCTTAAGCAGCCTCACCTTGTGTATATCGACCTGTGTGCGTGGTTCGATTATGTTACCGGATAATCCGGAGTCGAATTGGGAGAAATATTTCAGTTTTAGAAGCTTAAGTGATGAAAGTTGACCGGTGGTTTGATTTTTGTGTAAACGGCCTCGAAATGAGTTTTGCTTAATGCCAACAACTTCGTATGTTGATGTTGGACTTAGGGGTACGTACGGATTTGGTTTTGGAGGTCCGTAGAGTGATTTGAGGTAATTTGGCGAACGTTAGAATTTTGGCGTTTCTGGCTGATAGGTGAAATTTTGATATCGGGCTCCAAATAGAATTCCGAGATTGGCTGTAGGTCCGTTGTGTCATTTGGGACTTGTCTGCAAAATTTCACGTCATTCTGGGTTGATTTGATAGGTTTCGACGCGGGTGTTGATAATTGAAGTTTTGAAAGTTCATAAGTTCGATTTTTTGTTTGATTCGTTGTTTTAGTGTTGCTTTATGTGTTTTGAAACCTCGAGCGAGTCGGTGTTAGGTTATATGACTTGTTTAGGTGATTAGACGGGGTCCCGGGGGCCTCGGGTGCATTTCGGATGGCTTCGGGCCATTTTCTCTTATTTTTGAACTACTGTTTCTAGTGTCTGTTGCCCTCTTCCGCGATCGCGTAGCCCAAGACGCGATCGCGTAGTGTCCTGTTGCCCCGACCATTTTTCCTTCATCGTGAACGCAGTGACTCTTTCGCGATCGCGATGTGTCCCTGCTGGTCGCCCAAACTTTGTTCTTCGCGTTCGCATTCTTCAGTACGCGATCGCGAAGCTTGTTGTCCTCATTCTCCGCGATCTCGAACTCCTTGTCGCGTTCGCGATGAACAACCTTGGCACATTTTCTCTTTCTTCTTCGCGATCGGAAATAATGTTCCGCGATCGCGATTCATTACACGCCTGGGCAGAATATAAGTCTTCAAAGACGAGGGTTAAGCCATTTTTAACATATTTTGACTTCTAGAACTCGGTTCTTTGAGGGTTTTTCACACAAATCAAATGGGTAAGTGTTCTTCCGCTAGAATTAATTATATTTCATGAATTAGTTCTTGTTTTTATCATTTAATTTGTATTTAGGCTTGAGGGAATTGTGGGTTTTGAAAGAAAACTTCTAAGAGGAAATTTCATGATTTGAAAGACCAAATGACATCGAAATTTGATAAATTTAGTATGGGTGAACTCGTAACGGAATGGGTAATCGGAATTTGTAACATTGTGGGGTTCCGAGGTGTGGGCCTGTGGGTCGACTTTTGGGTCAATTTTTATAAATTAGTAAAAATTGAAACTTTATTATTCGGAATCATTCCTTATACGTGCTATGTGTGTTTTGAAGTTGTTTTAGTTGATTTTGAGTCGTTCGGAGGCCTTTCAGCCTGAGAAGTTCTCTTTGAGTATCCGGTTGTCGTCTTTCAGGTAAGTATCTTGCCTAACCTTGTGTGGGGGAACTACCCCTAGGATTGAGTCTTCCTTGTTGATTGTGGTCCGCGTATGCGAGGTGACGAGTGCGTACTCGAACTTATTTGCTAATAGATTGACCTTTTAAGACTCGTAGGTCCTTATGCTACTTGTGAATGAGTTGTCATTGTTACATTTGAATCCTTGGTGGCTAATTTCATCACTTCCTGCTTAAATTGGAATTACTTGCTTTTGGATTCCTTTCGTTGGCTATTCGATCTTACTTGACTTAACTGAGTATTTTACCTTCTTTATTAGTATGCTATATTTAATTCATAAACTGCCTAATTGACTAGAATTAGTATTACTTGCCCTATAGTTGTGTAGCAGTAATTGGAATATCTTTACGTTGGTGTAAAACATGCCCGTGAGTCATATATTGTAATTTATATAATTTTTCCTTAAGTGCTACTTAGGTCTTGTTAGATAATTTTTTCATGTTGATGGTATTTTCTTGGTGTTTCCTATCACTGAGCATGGTTCAAGCTGAGTTTATTCTGTGAAGCGAATTGTCTAGGTGAGATTGGTTATAGCTTCTTCCCTTGCCGGGTTGATTTGGTTTCTTTGGTTGTGAACTTGAATTTATAGAATCATTGCTATATTTGCCTTGTTTCCCCCTTGTTATGCTGCTTCTCCCTGTGCTTGGTATTCCTTTCAGTGGCTACTTCTTATGAGTGAGTTTTTACCATTCTTGTGATTCAAGTCTTTGTATTGATTTCCTCATCGCACCTTGCATTCTGTCTTTGCTGCTTTTGCGCCTGTTGTGGCATTGTATGCTGTTTCTGTTGCATTCTGGTTGTTTTCTCCCTGTACTTCATTGCATATTTAAATTGGGACTACGGACTAGGATTCCGGAGCTTTCCCCCTGTACTGCATTGCATATTTAAATTGGGCCTACGGACTGAGATCCGGGAGCTTTCCCCCTGTACTGCATCGCATATTTAAATTGGGACTACAGACTGAGATCCGGGAGCGTTCTCCCTGTACTGCATCGCATATCTAAATTGGGACTACGAACGAGATTCCGGGAGCTTTCCCCATGTACTGCATTGCATGACAAATTTGAGTTACGGACTGAGTTCCGGTGGTTTTGTCATTGAGGAGATTTGGATTGAAAGATATACATACATACATACATACATATATA